>SMLS01050441.1:0-16260 GCA_004785975.1 Popillia japonica | reverse complement strand
TTGGTCAAAGTTTTCGAAATTGGATCATGAATTCTGAACACCCTGTACGTCGCAACAGAATGAATTTTTAGCTAAATTATGCATCTGTGCCTTGCTAAAAGAATTCCCAACTATTTCATTATTAAACAGCGCATTTGTGGTACTACTGATTTTTTTAATGGCGCCATGTGAATATCAATTTTTTAACAAAAATATTAATTTCCACTAAACAAGGGTATCAAATAAAAAAATAAAATAGGTACGTATAGACAATAGTCAGTGACATCCAAAAATGCAAAAATATACACAATCTTCTATTTAAAAAAAATATATGTGATTATGCCGATTATTTTTCGAACACCCTGTATAATCCAAAATAATTTTGAGACATACTCCTTAATGTCTAGTTTCACAGTGTGTTTCAGAAAATCGTGTCACTTGAATAGCAAATGAGCAATCAAAGACCGGAGTTCAGTTGCAGGACCCTGTATATGTAGCTGCGTCGAACATGTACACAAACAATTATCGCTCGTATACAGTACCTATTTACGAAAGCGTTTGAAACTAACGAGGGGCGGAAATGTTCTGCGTATTTGAGGCACCTCATACATCCTTTTGCATTCTATTAATTATGTGTAACAGAACAAATATAACGTATAATATAACGTAATTTAAGGTTTTCGAAATCAACCCTAGATTACGCCAAATTTTTGTGTAAATCGTTTAGAAAAGCAAAATTTCCGTATCGTAACTATTTTATGAAAATGCTGAAATAGAATTCATCGTCTCTTATATACAAAAGAAATCTATATAGGACCAAATTTACGCAGTAGAGTTTATATTTTCTATTATCGCGAAGGCCGGGTAAAAATCATAAACAAGAATTATTTGCATGAATTAAACGAGGGGGCCTTCCTTCGATTTCTCTTCTCGTACGGAACCAAATAAATTGTGACGAACACGATGGAAGGAAACACATACATTCCAACGAAAAACAAGGACGTAAAACGGGCCCACGGGAAATGAGTGTGTGTAACATAAATATTGCCGAATTTCTAATAAGATATAATTTCGTGCCTACCGAATTTATTTGACGTTTCGCCGGCACATGCGTTAGGTTTATTTAAGACCCGGTCGGTCGTTTCGAAAAAATCTTCTTTTGTATATTTTATTTTTTTGGACGTACATCTACAGCGAATACCTTTTGCGCCATGTTAAATGATGAAGCGTTTATTTCTCATAATGTACATTTTGATCAATGTTTGCAATGGTTTCATTCCGCGTAAACTTTAGTTTATGTGAATATATAAAATCGACTATTTTATTCTCTCAAATATTCCACGCAAACTTAAGAATAACTTGGTGGAATTTTATTTATGAATCTTACATAACCCATACAAATTCAAAATTATCGCATATGCATACGCACTTGTTTATGTTAATAAAAAATGAAGATGTTAGTTCTTGTTGTTGTTCTTGTCACAGTAATAATCATTTGCATCATTTTCTATTTTAGTTAGCTTTTCTGTATTTAGTTAAGCTAAAAGTTGCTCAGTATATTATGTATATTATGCAGTATATTATGTATAGTTTGTTCTTGATGTACATATATGTATGTGCTGTGTTTTGTAACTGGGTTAAAGTTGTTTTTCTAAATTTGTTTTTATCTATTTGAATATTTTCTCGTTTGGTTTATCAACTCGTATTATACATAAAGGTTTTGGAATAAATTTGATCTTTATTTGAATTAGAGTGTTGTAATTGACCTATAAAAGTGGAAAAAATATCAGGAAAATAAGATTATACATACACTGTAGTTTACTCATCGGTCTACTTTACTCTTTTTATTCTTGACATGGATCGTAATTGCACACGGCAGATTGAGAACTGCAAACGCTTTCAAATTCAGAATTAACGGCCTTTTCTCGTAATAAAGAACGTTAGAGTACAATATAATAGTTACGGTTGGTGCCAAAGTTGCCCACAATCCCACTACCACAGATAAAGAAAATTGACGAGATATTTCATTTATTTATGGCTCTATATCTCAACTATATTTTGAAGGATAACGAATAGAATAAGTGGAAGGTGACATGCAAAAGCAATATGGCTAAATTTCTGTACCTGAATATAGTTTCAAGTACAGATTTGAAGTATATGTATATGTAAATTAAAAGTCTATGGTCAGAGCACATTACAATTTAATTAATTATGTAATGCAATGTCTTTATGGGGATGCAGCAACTGTTAGATTCTATATTGGCCAACATTAAGGGAATACCTAAAAGCAAACATTTTCAACATATTTTGTGTAAATGTGTTCATAGTTAATTAAGTATTTAGTGATATATTATTTGGTAATAGTTGCAGTTGAAACTTAGCTGTCTAGAAAGCTAATTTAGATAACAACTTAAAAGACAACGTTAGTTCGTTGCTCCTGAGTGTGTTTGCAATTGCAATCTTAACTTTAATTTGTAAAACTACTTCTCTTCTGAGATGGAATATTCTGAGGTAGACACGCTTCTATGGAGTACAGCGCGGAGACTAGAATTTTCGCTTCGTTATCATGAAAAAAGGAATAACTTAAAAAAAATTAAGTTAATTACAAAAAATAAAAGGAAGCTAATTGCTTAAGGAATGGAATTCTGCTGTATCTATAGGAAAAAACCGGTGGATAACCAGGATTACGAACGAGGGCGGGTTTGAGAGTGGAGCTCTGTCTAATGAAAGTGTACCGCAATTTTATACAAAAATTTCAAAGAACTGTGCTTGTAATTGACCTACCAAGATCAGGAAGACCAAAAATTGGTGATGTCCAAATTGCAGAGGTTCTTCATGAAAATCAGGACACCGCCAGAGGAAATCCATTAGGGATCGGCAGTGCAAATGCGATATCCAAGCAATTGCAACTGTCGTATACCACGGTTTAGAAAATTTTACGTGAAATTCTAAAAATGTTTCCATATAAACTGAAAATGCTATTTGAAGGCAGGAGGAGGAGGCAGATTTGGTAAGTAGGTACGATTTTTCTTTGCAAGTAAGGGCTCAGATGGAAGTTAAACCGGATTGGTTACCTATTCCGTATTTTATGGACGCAGATGAGACACATTTTATGTCTGAAAGATGGAGTCAATACTCAAAACTGTAAAATCTGGTCTGCAGAAAATCCATAAGATATCGTTGAACCTTTCGCCACTGTGATGACATGTTAGTACATATGTATGTACATCTTGTGTGCGGACTCTGAACCTGCATTAATGTTTTCCACACAAAATCAGTTTAAATAATGTTTCTTTGTAAACATATGATTATTTACTTATAAAACAGTTAATAATGAAAAGATTTAGTAGGTATCTAATACTACGTAAAAAAAATGAAGCCAACTAATTTCTCCATAAAAATATTAAGTTACATATCTTTATTGTTTTAGTAGATATATAGAAATAAACGCAACATTTAACTATATGAGGAGCGTTCATGCAAAATCAGAGATCTCCACTTTTGGTCAAAATTTAGTTATGATATGATTTCGTTCGGTTGTTGACTAATTGCTGCGATAGTTTCTGTAAAAGCTCCTTTCGAGAAACACGTGTAGGTCGGGATTATTTAGAATATGCATCACCACAGAATTTATTCCAACCATGTCTAGTAACGCATAAAATACTATCTTAGGCTAACGCCGTGTGTTTCTAGTGCAGTCGTAGGCTGCACACAACTTATCCAAGGTGTCTACACCACCTTTGGTGCGGTTGTAAACAATTATAATTTCTGCCAGTGCATATTTTTATACCGTAGCGATTTGGTTTGCTGGGTATATATTGCTTAAAACTACATTTTCTGCGGAAAGTCTCTAGTTTTTCAGCAATAGGTACATACTCGAACGCAGTTATTAGTAAAAGATTTAGAATTATGTCTTATTTGTGTGAATTTGTCAATTGCATTTCTTTGCCCTCGTTTCTAAGTAATTGAATCTCAAATTCTGTAATAAGAGAAGTATATATGCCTTAATAAAAGATCGTAACCCACGTTACCTGTTGTAATACTGCTTGCATACATTTGGGTTGGCAAGCCTGCATAATAAGTAACTAAAGTAGATACCACACTGTGGACGAAACATTGATGCTAATCAGAAGGTTTTCGCTTCTAGCGTGGTTGACACGTCGAGTTACCGTGACCTTCTGACGCCCCCCACCTACCAGAAGGTTTTCGCGTCTAGCGTGGTTTACACTTTGAGTTACCGTGACCTTCTGGCACCCACCCAGTTAACCTCTTTGTTCCTGAAGAAGCCGCTTACATTAGTGGCGAAATGTTGAGTTTATTGTATATCTTTATTTTGTACTGTATGTATATATTTTACTAACCATGACACGGTCAACACCCGGAAACCCTCATTATAGAGACTCGGGCCGTGGAAGCCTTCGATATCATTGATGCTATTGTGGCGCGATTAATGTCATTACTGTCATATGTAAACTTGTTGTTGCCTAGGAGAAGGGATAGGGCCTTTAAAACACCGCGGTGTTTTAAAGGCCCGATTTCGCACGCAAATGCGTTCGAGATACAGATTATGATGCAGGTATAATAAAAAATAATTTCTGTCAAACTATTTTCAGTTAGGGATATTGTTTGCAGTAGCACCAATCTGTCATGTTGGTTGCGTATGTGTCATGTTACAACATTTAATCGAGGCCCGTTATTAACCAACTTATTACAAATATAATATTGCTGCAGACCGTCAGTCCGCGCAACAGCAGCGGAAGGTTAAGAAGGTCTCCGTGCACATCGTTTGGTGTAATTTTATAGCTTCTTCGACATATTATTCCTAAGGTTGCCAAAAGAGGAATTTTAATAGCCCATGGAAACTGCACTGTACTTCCATGCTCTTAGTGTTTACAGTAATTTGTTAGTCACATTGTTCCATACTTCAATGTCCTTCATATTTGATTTGAACTGAAAAATAGTATCATACTGAAGATTAAAAATTTTACATAATTTGTTAAAAAACAAATAGTGCTGTTTGTGGGTAGAAAATGAAAAACCAGCTAGTATACCTAAATTTTTATATTTAATAATACATCGTCACCAGTGGGGAACTCTGAAGTATGTTGGTCCTAGAGAAAGGTAAAAAAAGGTGGGAGAAGAACGAGAGGAGATTCTAGGAGTGAAAAAGTTCAGACAGGAAAAGAGATATGGCGAATCAATCCATCCGTTAGAGAGCTTCCATATGAACCTCGCCCCCTGAACTTTTCTGCGGTAGCTTAAGGACTGAACACCGTGTGCTTCTAGGAGTAATGTGTGATCCACGCCACGCTGAGGATATATTCCAGTAGTTTTAAAAGAAAGGTATTTTAGAAATCTACGCTGCACTTTTTCAATGCAGAGCTGTAAGTAAATGTATTTTGGCGACCAGACTTGTGAAGCATATTCTAACTTGCTAACAACAAAGCTGAAATACAGCGTTTTCAATAGCAACATGTTGTTAAAATATTTATAGCAGCGCATAACAAAACCCAATGTTCTTGAAGCTGAAGCATAAATATAGTTAATATGACTGGGAAAGTTAAGGTGACAATCAAAAAGTACTCCTAGATCTTTGACACTTTCGACCTTTTTCAACAAATTATTTCCAACGCAATAAGTTGATGGTATATGACTTGATTTTCTGGTATAAGTAATGTAGCAACATTTGCTAATATTTAACTTGAAACTGGAATTGGAACACCAATCAGATAAAATATTTATATTTTGTTGAAGATTTAAAACATCGTCCCAAGTCTTTAGAGAAGAGTATATTTTGAGGTCGTCCGCATAAGCAAGAACAGGGCACGAAAAAGATTCAAGAAGGTCATTAATAAAAAGATTAGAAAAGTATTACGCACCATCACATTTGGAATTAAATCGTCACCGGAGGTAAAATCTTCAGGAAGGGAAGACATTATTCCGGCCAATTCATCCTCGGAAACACTGGGCAACACAAAGGGTACTTGATTCACTTGACTGTTATCAATAGAAACCGGAGAACTAGTTTGATATATGGCAGAGAACGTATCTGCAAATGCATCTACTATGCGTTGTAGAGAATCTATTGGAATGTCATTATACCGGTTGTTTTGAGAAATAGGATAAATAAAGCCGGGAAGAGGTAAGGGGTATGAAAATTCGCTAAGAAGCGGGGACGCGTATGAGTCTATGAACAGTGTACTCTACAATATTGGTGGGGACGTAGCTCCCTTCACCTCCTCGCCGCTTTAAATATCCTATGACTCAAAACGACCGGTATATCAAAGTGTTAGGAATACGGGACACGCCACGTTTATTTTGAATATATTTGGAAACCTCTTTGGGATTATTCATAATTGAGGATTCAAGATTGTTCATGTAGAATTGGTAACACATGGCGATTAATGATTTACAGACACCCCTCAACCTTTTGAATTGATCGGAGTAAAATTGGTTCCCAGTAACTTTCCATCGACGCCTATAATAGGGTTTAAGTTTTAGGTGATATATAGTGTTTTCATGAAACCATACTGGATAGCTAGATTTCGTACCCGAAACATACTTCGGCACAGAGGAGTCTAATATCTCATAGAGGCTGTTATAAAAGCTATCAATAGCATCATTGACATTAGTGAAGTCATTCAGAAATTACCAATCGGTATCTTGTAAGTCCGAAATTAAGCGTTGATAAGTAGCTTTACCAAAGTTGTATCTTCTATTATTATTTGAAGGAATCTTAACAGCTAACGAACAGCTCACAAAATATAAAGACCACGCATAATGATGGATGATATACATCCAGAGGCACAAAAGGAAAATGATCAACGGTGACACTAATATCGCAATCAATATTTGAAAGAACCAGATCCAGCAAACGATCGTCACAATTTACTATATTGTTGTATTGTTTAAGCTGAAGTGAATAACATAGCAAAGTAAACGTAGTAACTTTAGGACAGGCAACACTGTTGCGAGTAAAATGTGGAAGATTGAAGTAACCAAGTGAGATGGTTTGTTTATAATTTAGTGAAATTATTGTAACAAACTCTCGTTGAACACATAAGACTACTAAATTTTTGTAGGAGTTGTAAATAATCCAGCTTACATTACAAGATAATATTATTTTTTATATACATATGAGATATCAAACGGGGAGAAATAGGATTCGCTGCATAAAATTTAACCACACATACATACATATAAAATTTAAGTAAGCGATGATGGGGTAGCTTTAACAAAGCTATTACACAATTTTAGATATTTTAGAACAATATCCCTAATACAACGTATGTTTGGCATTTGTATTAAAGTTTGAATTAGCATCTTGTAAATTACATAAAACATAAGAATGTATTGTATTGAAGTATGGATTAGAAGAACATCTTAAAAAATGTTAAAATACAACGTCTACAAGAAATAACAGAATTTTTAAGTTAATTCACTTTGTACTCGCTCTTTTTGCTTAATGTTTCCACTGTTTTTTTTGTTCTGTGTGTTGACATCGTGCCACCCTTTCCACTACAGTCATTGCGGCCTTTTTCGTTTGCCCGTTACCTAAGCTTTCATCAAGTGCAGGGCGAAATCCGTTAGCTTAGGGAGGACAGGGGAATTCAACGCAAGGATGGTGCAGCAACAGGTGGCTCATAAAGTAGATATTCGCATATCAGCAGGCCGACACAGAACGATTGATATACCCCAGCAGTTACGAAGTGGCTATACACATATAATACAGGCGAAAACAAGCATTCTCGCGGTGCTACTTTGTTAACAGTTTCAGTCATTTGTACACATCAACGATGTGTTTTGTAAGATTTTTATAAGAGGTTCGAGAAAAATCTGCGAAGCACCCTCTAGATGTGATCGTTGAAAAGGAACGAGGGAATGAAACGTTTTAAAATGATAAAACTAAGTAGTTGAAATCTCATAGAAAGTGTATATAAAGCTTATATTACAACAGAAGGATATGTAAACAATATGTCAGAATGAATAAAACATACCATTTTATTTAACTCATTGCACTTGATGAAGTCTCTGGGGAGTCTTTGTTTGATTTCGTTGGTCAAGGGATACGATCATTAAAACTTGTAGGTAACAAATTAATTCTTTGCGTTCCCTAGGTAGTATCTACTCGACTAATTATCCCTATAATGTTGCAATTAAATTATAGCTCGGAAGTAACATTAACGTGTTTTATAGTAGTAATTAAGGGCCAAACTTTTTCTTTATTATATGTTAAGCTCATTAAATTGAGATAAAAATGTTACTTAATCTTTGCTTCTCTTTCTAAGATTCGGTAATAAATGTAAAAGTTTAAATGACTTATATTGTCACAGAAAACCGGAAAAGTGTAGCTTGATTAATGGAAATTACGAGATAAAATTTTTGTAAACCTACATTATCTAAATTTTCATTTCATCATATTTCATTTCAACTAATTGCGCACACAAATATAATGTTATAAATTTACTTATCCAAAGGTGTAGAACCGTTGATTGATAAACCAACAACGTTCTAGGTTTTTGCACGTATGTATTTGTCTCGTATTTCCATATTTAGTTTGTATTGAACTCATTATATCTGTTAAAATTTCGTTTTTTTCTTTTTTTTCGGATTTTCAGTTAGATATTGGTACCTATTCTTCAGATTCCCGTAGTTTAAATATTGTTTCTCGGTGCCCCTGTATATTAGTACTCACAGTTAAGGTCAAACACCTCATCGCTGCCGCAACATTATGAACTTAATTATTACAAAGCAAAAAGTAAAGCACGCAAAATTTCCAGACCAATAGACTTTCTTGCTTCTATAAACGTTTTGCTCTGGTTTGCTATTGAGCAGGACTTGTAATCTTTGGTCTTGAGTTCGATATAATCTGATTAGTTTTGTGGATTGTGCAAGTGTATTAATATAATATACTTACTAGGGCATACACAGGCATGTACACAATTTATCTGGTATTATACAATTGCCAAGAATCCTCTAATCCCTTCTTTGTTACTACTTCACAAGCTGACATGCCCAGTGTCGTTGAAGTTAATCTTTGTTAGGTTGTATTGAGGAATTGAAGTGATGAAGCAAATGGTTGGTAATTTTGTTAGTAAAAGATATTGACAATATTAACATGTTAATAAATGAAGTTTATAAAAGTTCGTCTAAACTGTTGTTCCTTAAAGAAACATTGTTGAATAATTCCAAGGTGACCTAATTAAAATTAGAAGGAATTCGTGTTTCTTGGTTGGTATCCTACAAAGAAAAAAATTATAGTGCATGTTTTATCTTACGTTTACCTTAAGATCACTATATTTTTGCTCTAAATTTTCTTTAGTCAAATCAATTTTTGCTTTCTTTTATTTATAGTTTTCTGTTCGGAAGCTCATCCAGGTTTTTTCAACTATCATTTAGCGAAGCAATCTTTGTAGCGTGCCTAAATAAATAAATACCTTTGTGATAGTTTGCATCATTATTCATAATCAAAGAGCGGATCGACGCCGGCCTCGGTCTCAGTGCGACTGAGAACGACCGTTATATGAGCATAATAAACACATTCACGTGATGCATATTTGTTTCCGCCTATTATCGCTAGCGAACGACACTGTCTAAGCGTCTGACTATATCGAAAAAGGCCGGCGTCGATCCGCTCTTTGATCATTATAATTCAAACACACTTTCATGAATTTGAAATTCTAGCTAAATTATTTACCACACAAGATGAAAAAACAAAAACTAAAAAATCTGGTTAAAATAGGCATGTATGCAAATGAAAAATTAGGTACCTTACACTATTCGCGTCTTTCTCTACGTCTTTCAGTAGTAACAAAGCATATACCGGCCATTTCCTTGGACTTGTAGGTACGTAGTACGTATGTAGTAAATATGCGAGAAATTGTCTTGCAATAATAAACTTCAATTTTCATATGCTCCCACCGCGTTCACTCACAACGAAATGGATACTGTATATGTTCGAGTCAATGCCTTTATTGCCGTGAAGGTGTCAAGATAGAGGCAATTTAAGGCCCAATTGGATCGGAGTAACGGAGTAACCTTTAAAGGATTGGCCGAAGTTAGGACGACGTTCGTGAACATTATCCGCGGGAAATGGCCGGACATGCTGGTCATCAGCAAGAGTGGATACGCTGCCCGTCGAGGACCTCCGGTTAAGATTGCCATCCCTCGAGGAAATGACCCATATCGACTGGTGATTAGGTGCCTTAATGCTGTACATGCTAATTAAAACACTTGAGTGTTGGAGATGTATGTGACGTTAGGGGACGAATCAATATCTAACCGTACTGCTATAGTAGGTATAGCGGTCGACGTCATTGACTTCGGCCAGTTTAATTCTTGGCACGGGTTGGCGGACCCGAGGCTTTAGCTTAACTTATAGTCACTACCACTTACGAATTTAATTCCATTTTATGGTATCGATTCTTTGATTTAAGTAGAAAACAACCGTACAGATTGAAGCCAATTTCATTATACTGGTACCGTAAAGTAGTACACAGTTTTGATGATTCATAAACAATGTAACAATATGTCTGATAATGAAATGGAAATCTGATTAAATCAATAGTTTAGACTAACTATATTAGGGTATGAATATCCTTTACATTAATAGTAATAATTAGATTAATCATTGTTTACAGCTTTCTCCGGAATTCGAGTTTATGCGGTATTGATAGTATTATATTATATTTATATAAAATGCCCGCGTAATTGGACATTAGTGTATACTAGGGTCTTGAACTGCGTCGGGGTTCCATTGCAAGAAACTACGACGCAAATTGAAGCAACGCAAATCGAGTCAACGCAGTTCGAGACCCCTTTTCCTACTACTGCTGCTACACGTTTTGCATTCATACTACATTCTGTCAAAAAATAATGTATTTAATTTTGTTTGTAATTTTTGAAGGAATCTAAAAATAGATCATATTGTATGAAACTGCGAAAATGAAAGTCCAGGAAAGAGAGTTTGGAAGGCGAAAAGTATAATATGTTTTAAAACAAAGTACATCGTATTCACCAGACGTGATTGCTTTATTTTTTTTTTCATTCTGTTGTATTTCGAATTTATATCATTAATTTTCAATATTTGGTCTCTTTCATGCACACTAACTGATTGTGGCACCTCGTTCTAAGGAACTTGAACTTCGGTGATTAACTGTGCCAAAGTTTGTGGAGTATGGTGCAAAGTGAACAGTTTATTCCCCATGATATTCCACACATGTTCGATGGGGTTTTTAACCAGGGAACGGGGTGGCCAGGACAACGCCTGCTTCTTGGAGATAGTCTATAGTTCGACGAACACTATTTGGACGTGCATTGTCTTGCTGAAAAAGGACGTGTGGACGGCCATCTAGATAAGGTATTGAAGTGGTTTGTAGGACATCATCAACATAACGCTCAGCTGTCATACTGCCTCGAATAAACAGAAGTGGTGGTCGGCTACTATAAGGAATAGCCCCACAAACCAACACTTCAACAGTTATGTGTACATGCTTCTCAACAGAAAACCCAATATCGAGTCGTTGTTTACGCGGGAGTCGTAGCCTTCTATAGCCGTTTTGGTTACCCAGACAGAATCGCGATTCGTCGCTGAAGATGATATTATGCCATTCTGCTTCCTAATGCTGCCGTTATCTGCGCCAGTTCAAACGTTAACAACAGTGATCCGCAGTCAATGGAAACACAATCGTGGATGGTAACAGGTCTATCTTCCTCTCCAAAAAATTGGTCAGCGATTTGACGCGTTGTAGCAAAATAGTGTCGTAGAGCTAGTTGTCTGAAGCGCCTATCTTGACCCTCTGTGGTACGCCACAATTGACCAACTGGTTTTCTTCGTGTTCCTCTACCTTCTTCTGTCCACGCACAATACACACACATTACCACCATTGCAGTACAATTAACACGACGGTCAATTTTGCGATCGGACAAACCAATATCTCGATAGGCAACAATTCTACCGTGTCAAAGTCACATGCAATGATAATTTTGACGTCTTCGAACTCTATGCATTTTGTTACGCTCAACAGTTGTAGATGGATACGCAATATCTAAACTTTTCTATATTAGTCAGCGCTCATGAACATGAATCTCTTCGCAGACCAGAGAATTTTTCGCAAAAAATATTGATATAAAGTTGACATTCTTATCATAGCATGCTTCAAATATAGTCGAATGTCAAATATAGTGATGCCAAAAAATCAAGTTGAACAAATTACTCCTTCTAGGTGTAACACTTTTAATGTCACTGAGTAGGTATATAAACAAATTTATTTTATTAAATTACTGTACAGAGGTTTATTATAGCAACATTTTATATATGATTAACTAAAAAATACATGTAATAGGTGCGCCTAGAGTAATTACACACACCACCATAATAGCAACAGCATCAAAGCAGATCAAGCGTTAGAGATGGATTAGGTTCTTTCGACGTATTCTGCCTCATCAGCGTCGCTCCAAACACTAATGCATCTCCATCGCTGCTCGTCACATTGAACTCTATTGTATAATGGTTTTCATAGTAAGCTGATTCTAACCCTGCATTATCTGCAGTAAGCGAGTTGTCTTTCGATGATAAGTACTGGCACATTTGGTCGTCTCCAATTTCCTCTATGGAACTTAAATTTAGTTTACTGTCAAACACGTTGTCCAATACAGATGCTTGTAAAGGGAAGCAATAGAAATAATTCTAGCATTTGAAGTGAGGAAAATAATGGGCCAGTACTCACAATCGTCGGATCCAACATTTGAACTCCGTATCTCTAGTTTCCTCACAACCAGGGATTGATTGATAACTAGCATTATCGCAGTAGATCTGAAATCGATATGAATGTACTTTCTTATTTGTAATGTGCCTGAACTCTCCTTTTCATCTATGTGATAAAAATCCATAAATAATCAAACCCAAACGAGAATCAGTACAATGAGCGATTAGGTCCTGAAAATTTAACCTTTAGGAATTTCGTCGTGAAAGAGTACGTTACCTTGTCGTTAGCTTTACAGTAAAAGTACTGCCAGTATCTTATCTCACTTTCTTGTACCCCATATGTATGTTTTGCTTGTACAAACATAAAGTGTAAATAGATTTCTAAAACTGGTGGTAACGGCGTGCAATTTCGCGACAACTTTACCAGGCTGAAGACCGTTGAGTGCATTTAAGTGTTGCCTAAACTCCATATCAACAGGTGTAGGTGTCAAGCACAGAGGTATAGCAGGTAACAACATTGCAGACCAACCAGCGAAGAAATGAAATTTACTGGACCAGAGTCAGGTCTAGGCTTTACGTAAAGTGCAGTACGTGGTGCACTCAATAAGTGCACCGAAAAACGACAACACAAATTGGAACCATGTACTTCGACAAAGGCTGATGGAACGACCGTCACAACTAGTAATTGCAAACTTACTTTCTTTAAACAGGATTCATTTTAGGACAATAACGTGTCTATTAACAGGATATGACTGTCTAAGAGGTTACTTGTACAAGATGGGGTTTATCAAATATGCTGACCAAGAGAACTAACCTGTTTGAGTAAAATGAAAACAAGATAGTAATAATAAAGCGTGATGCAGATTCGACTTTAGGATCTGTTCTCTGAATAAAACACAAGATATTTGAAAAATCCGAAATTTATAGTTCATGGTGTAAAGTAGAGACGCAGGCAATTGTGTATCAAATATGATGTCGTTCAAATGCCTTCCACTACTCTGCTATCATGATACACTCTTAGCGAAGTTTTCCATAACAAGTTCCAATAAATGCGATTCGATTTCAGTAACTGCACGTGTGACGTTCTCCTTTAGTTCTGGAATCCTAACAGGTTTGTTGACATATATCCTGTTCTTCAAATAACTCCAGAGGAAAAAGTCTAGTGGGGTTACATCTCAAGACCTCGCTGGCCAATTAATGTCGTCCCTCTGAGAGGTACCATAAAAAGGAAATTTGGTTTGAAGTAAAGTGGCTGTTTCTCGTGCTGTCTGACATTTGGCTTCATCTTGTTGACACCATAGATCGTCTAACTTCAAATCCTTAATTTCATGGAAGGAATAGTTGTTTAGCATCTCACCATAGCGCATACTGTTGACTGCAACTGCGCTAGCGGCTTCGCTCTCCAAATCCGGAAGTTGTGTCAGATTTGGTGGTCGTGTTTGTCTAGAGTCCCCAGCGATTCACTTAAATAAAATTCAAAAAACTGCCTTACATCATAATAATAATAATTTTATAATCACATACCATATCATATAAAAGCGCTGTCATTTCTCAAATACAAACACACACTAAAAACTTATTTGTTACAAAAGCCTTTGTATAATATTCAAGAGTTTTTTGAACTAAAACTTTAAGAGAGCACTTACGGTGTGTACAATTGATGGAAGTTTTAATGTGTATTAAATTTGTCTGTATATAATGTGCTTGATATTATTGGGTATTTGTTGTTGTTTGCACATTTTTATATACATATATATTATGACTTG
Organism: Popillia japonica; assembly: GCA_004785975.1. Taxonomy (NCBI): domain Eukaryota; kingdom Metazoa; phylum Arthropoda; class Insecta; order Coleoptera; family Scarabaeidae; genus Popillia; species Popillia japonica. The sequence continues at coordinate 1,809 of SMLS01050441.1, read as the reverse complement.
TTCTACACATTAGTATGTATATATGGAACGAAATATATTATTATTATTATTATTAAAAGTACGGAAAAATGGTTCCCGCAGCCCACAGTGCACACCAAACAGTACATTGGTTTTTCTTGAATAGAATGTGGATTTTCACTCCCCCAAATGCGACCCTTTCAAATGAAAATGGAACTCATCGCTTCATATAATTTTTTTTGTAAAAATCAGAGTCCGCTTCTTTGTTTTGCGTAAGCCAGTTTACAAATTGATGGCGTTTCTGGTGGTCCGCTGATTCACTTGAATTTTATACGCCTTCAATTCTAACTGATCGCCTGTTTTCATAACAAACTTGCACAATATTTGCGCGTTGCTGCACTGTATACGGCGCTATGATGGATTTGCCATGTGTTTAGATACCAACTATCAAAAGGCAGACTTCCAATTTTTATCAACGAAAATGGCGCGCAAATGAAATCTTAAAGCCCAATTCGGATCACCCTTTACAATAGGTTCCGTAATGTTAGACATGTTAAAAGACTTTCCTACGTTGATAGTAACCAATCAATCAATCCATCAATAGTACATTTGCCCAATGTTTACCTAAAAGTCAATCTTGTAGAGCTGGAACTCTAGAAGAAGAGGAGCGCCCATCAAGTTGCTACTGTTGGGTGCATTTTTCGAATACCACCATGAGAAGAAAACAATGAATGAGGAATATGATACATTTGAATACTAAAGCTTATTTTATGCTTATGTAAGACTTGGTTTAAAAAAAATATGCAAGGTCTGTTTATTTATTGGTTATAAAAATATAAATCATTGGGAGATAATCTATACATGTCATGATTTTTTTGTCTGTTTAGGGTGGTGTTATTAATGTGCATATTGTATTACATGTTGACTCGTAAATTTCTATGATTGTGTACTAGCCGACACAGTGCAGTGAAGATATAATTAGCTATTATTATTGCTGGTCTGCGGATATTATTTTGAGCGTATAAATTACGATGTCGTCAGGGCAGTACTACGTGCACATATCAATATATTATACGGTAAATATACTTTACTCGCGGGTGACATTTATCAGTCCGCTTAATTTTATCCTGCAACCTTTAAAATTTTATTGTTTTACTGTCATAATTATATATTTATATGGGTGATATATGGATTATGAAATTTTCTGTTTTTGATCAGATTATTTATTTATATCATTTATTTGTTTCCACAAAATCTATACGCATTTATTTATTACATTTAGGCCATAATAAATTATGAAACGCGGATATAGTAGACCATTTACATATATTTCTAATAACTTTTATAACTAAATTAAAATTATTTCGTTTTGGTGAAAAATTTATTAACGCAATAAAAAACCATTAGTAAAAATTAATTTCCGTAATTAAAAATGGTGAAATGGAAATGAAACTGTTCATGTATATTAATTTTTGTTTCTAGTACGTTACATGCACATGCGTACCATAAACAATATATTTTTAATGTGTATATACAGATCACGTATATGTTTTTACATTTTGTTTCTATATTGATTAAAATAACTTAATTTAAAACGAAGCTATAAATTTTTATAAAATAAACATAAAACCGTAAAAATTACTGTAAAAATTAATACAATAAGTTATTTATGAAACAATTTTCATAAACAAAGTCGATATTTATATTACACTAAATTACCTGTATAACATTTTATACTGTTTTATTTTGGATTCTCTATTAAATATTAAAATTGTTTTAAATGATAACTAAATTGGGCACCTCCAGCACGCCCTCAAACATCATCGAGAATTGCTAAATTTTCTTCCTGGT
>SMLS01050440.1:0-10386 GCA_004785975.1 Popillia japonica | reverse complement strand
AATATTTAGCTCAATCATGTAAAACAGAAATGCCTCTTAAATTTTTACAAATACATTTCAACAACTACATTTTCAAAAATATTAAAATATCTCGAAAACCGGTTGAGTTAGGTATAGGGAATATAACAGTACGTAGCCTTTATTTACCCTACAGTATCAAAATATGCACGAATATACAGGATGTTCAATTTAAATTTTCATAACTTTGGTACGCAACTTTTTTTTGAATCGCCCTGTATATTTCCAAATAATTTTAAAATGTGCTCCTAATGAACCTACACAACCTTTAGTAAAAAGATTTTTAAAGTACTTTACCGTTTCTCATATATAAACCGACGGAAATGTGGTGCCCCACCCTGTACATGTATATATTTAAAATGCATCACATTTTAAATATAGAAGTTGTTAATTGGAAATTGGCTTCTGATTAGACATTGTATCTATAAGTTCGTAATTTAATTATCAACAATAATTCCTGATGCTTATAGATACGTAATAAAATATATCTGGAGCACATAAAAACCACGTCTGTCAAACAGTATCGCAATAATAAAGACATAAATAAACCATATAGCTTGGAGCTCAGGAAGAAAAGGGAGAATTGGAATAACTTTATCTTTCTCCTTCAAATAATATTTATTTACGATTATTTACATCCCATAATAATGGGATGTTAACCATGCGGGTGATCGCTGAGGTTCAGGATGCAATTTTTGGAGGTGATGGTGACATATTTCTCGGAGAATTGTATTATAAATTGTGTATAATCGTACATCGTACATACATCATTGGCTACTGTGAGACAAGAAGTTAATAGTACGGCATTATAATTGGCGAGATATTGGTGGAATAAGACCATTAAACATATTTACACATTAGAATCACAAACATCGAATATTTTATAAAAAAAAGTATCATAAAATCATTTATTCGAACAATTTTGGAGATCAAATAATTGTTTTGGTAAATGACACAGTGTCGTCGTTGCATTAATATTGCCTCTATATATGTATGTACATATTTGCACCCACCAAAGATTAAAAACAATACATTTCGGTCTGTTTCAATTTTAATAAGAGAAAAGAATAATATATCATGTCCATTAATATGCTTAATTCGTTCGGCAAGCGGTTATCAAAAAATCACAGAAAGTTAAGAAATAAATGTTGATAGACCACATAATATACTGCTTTAAACCACCGTTTAATTCCTAATATTTTTTCCACTTTAAAGTTAATTAAAACAAAATTTGAATTAAAGTCAATTGAAAAAATCAGCTATGAACATTATATTTAATACCTCACAATTGCGATATAGGTCAAACTAAACAATATTTAAAAAACATCTGTGTAATCAGCAATACACAGTATTACATAATATAATCACGGAAACTGCGTTGTTTAATCAATCTAACTTTGATATAGCTTTGATTTTGAAAATATTAAGACTTAAAAAAAGAAAATAATAGATATTGAAAATTTTAGAAGTATCATCAAATTACGTCAGAATTTTATTAAATTAAATTCTTGACTAGATTTTTTGGTCATTTTTCCATAGTCCTTGGACAGAATCGTTAATTGTTAACCTGTTTTGCTTGCCAAACTAAGATTGCAACTTATTAAAAAATTGTGGCAGCCTACAAGAAGTTTTTCTTTGCATCGAGGAGAGAATTTATAAGTATGAAAAAAATAATCAAAAATATCAAACTATCAAATAAATAACTAAATAACACTACAGCTGTTCCTAAAATAAATAAAATCAGACCGACGGAAATAAAATATTTAATTCAAACATTCATATACATACATATTACATACATACATGTATCTATACTCTTGCCATATACAAATAGCACGTATCAACGGAATGACAAGATACAACGAACGTAATTTAGATTTGATTCGACTGCTAAAAGCCATATTACTCTACAATAAGGTGAATGTAAAAATTGCCAACAAGTATGATTAACTTAATATATCGTATACAATAATGCTAAAGAAATTTCAAATAGTAAGTATGAATTAAGGACACATTACTTTATGAACCGCTTATTACAACTTTTTATTAATATCGTAATTTATGATTGTTATAAGACACACTATTAGTCATATATTTTCTTTGCAAACTTTTGAAAAAATTAACAAAATTGCTTTGCTTAGGTAATAAAAACTTATTTCTAATTTTTGATGAAATTATTAATTATTAGTAATATATGTAAAAATGTATACATTTTTGTGAAACAAATAATATTACCTGTGTTATCATTCAAAATTGTACGCAAAGAATATTAAATAATGTATTATTCAACATTTAAAACCGAAAAGTGGTCGAATCACCTCTATTATTTCGCAACAGATTCTGTAAAATTTAAACCATCAACGGCACGTGCTTCTTAATGCCAAACGATTAGCTTCACATTTTATGACAGGCCGAAAATAAGGACCCTCTCTCAAATTCGCTAACGCTTCTGAATTTTCTCCACGAGTGTCTTAAATTGTTTAGCCAATAATTATTCCGCAAAAGAAGAATGAACTAAATTCAGCCCGCATAAAGATGAAGCGTTCGCACGGAATTAGACGTAAAATGAACTTGGAAAGTTTGTGGTACCTTTTTCGAATCATTCTCTTCGTCTACGTCCCAATTTTTTATTTACCCCTTAATGTCGACTTTTTTGCCTGTCACAACTAATTACGTCGATTCTCTTATCAGGAAAGAACCGAATATTGGTGGAAACAATTTTATTTGGCCTCAATAAAAGAAAATGGAAAGCCCAACATTAGCTTTTGTTACTTTAATTGCATTCTTATTCACCGCACCATCTTGTCGATTCTGGGAAGCTTTTCTTTCGTATAATCCTGTTTCCTGTCTTTAAAGGTCAATTAATGAACCATTCAACTAGAATAGTTTACTATTAGTCATTTTAACCCTAATGTACTCAGCTATCTGCAAAAATAAATTTAACTTGCAAGATTAATTTTAGTGTTTCAAAATGCTGTTGTATTGTGAGTTTTTACTTAGAACGCAGTATTTTAAAAGAAAATTAATTTGTATCCACCGAAAATAAGTGGAATAATTTTTTAAATATCTCAGTGCTTAGTTTCTCTTTTAAATCTACTTTTTCATCAACAATGAAAAAGTAAAAAGGAATTTATTCGATTTTTAATAATCTTCATGTTGTAGAAATACAAAGATGTAGATAAGAAATACAGAAAAGATGATCCCAAGGCGCTCCACACTACTGCAGCAAAATACCAGAAAAACAATGCTGTGGAAAAGAACATGAAAAAATTTCTTCTTGCGAATACGTTATTGTAATGCAGATATAATACATTTTCCAAATTTTATCTGTCAGAATGAACAGCCTTATTAAGTGTCAGCTCATGACAACATTATGCCCGAGATAAAAATCGCTCAATAGATGCTTCTAAATGGCATTATTTGGTGTTAGGGAAGTTATAAAGAGCACATCCAGGATTCAAGCCCAGATACAGCACCTACTGCTAGAACTAGACAATGTCAAGTTCTTGTAAATTAATATCACACTAAGTAATTAGTCTACGCAGAATATGTAAAAAAATACATATAAGCTCCCAGAAAGCGGAAGGAAATAAGAGACATATTTTCTATAACTTCAATTTCAGAATTTTCATTTATAAAGTTGTGACAATACATAACTTTAAACATTATCATTTAAATCCAAAACTTTTTGAAGAAGATAAATCTCCAAAGCAGTCATCGATAAAAGTAGTAACAAAGGATTTCAAAATGCATCACATTTTTAATATAGAAGTTGTTAATTCGAAATTGGCTTCTAATTAGTGCAGACATTGTATCTATAAGTTCGTAATTTGATTATCGGCAATAATTTCTGATGCTTATAGATACGTAATAAAATATATACGGAGCTCATAAAAACCACGTCTGTCAAACAGGATCGAAATAATAAAGACATAAATAAACCATATAGCTTGGAACCCAGGAAGAAAAGAGAGAATTGGAATAACTTTATTACGAAGATAATTCCTAAAATTGGATAATGAAATCCATTAAATATTGAAAAAGGCACGCCTACAAACATTTTGCTTAAGCAGGCCTGTCGTAACGTTTTATTTCCATGAAGGTTAAATTATTTTAATGCTCGCATCAAATTTAAGTAAATAAGTTTTTTATTCCGGGGATATTAAGAAGACGGTTCCATTTTCTTATTTTTATAACGTTAATATAATAAAAGTATACTTCATTTGTAACAGCTACATTATAGGCAACCAACCTAACCGTGCTATATTTATCTCTCTATTATAAGTATTTTATATTTTCTACGGTTAAGAGCATCCATCACGTGTGATTAAAAATGGAAATTTTACGGAGGTCGCGAATATACATTTATTCTATACTAAAACTAAGGTAAAAGGCAACGCAACGCAGAAACTTTATGTATTAATTGAATGAGTAAATTAAATTCTAAATTCTCTCCGCACTCCTCTGGATTACTTTGTAAAATTTCACCTATATTTGAACACAAATTAAAACATAATCAGTGACTGCAGTTTCGACAATATAACTGTCACAAACTGTCATTATCAAACTAACCTACAAACCTCTCATTATCATGAATTTTCACAAAGTAACAGCCGATAGTATTACATTTTTATGTATTAAGGTAACAAAATATACATAATAGATAATAGTTGGAGTTGAAATCTTGAATGTCTACCGTTACGTCAATCTAATATTGCAGTATGATCCTAATCAATACGCCGAAGTCGAATTAGCATTTGAAAACTAATAAAATACAAATGAAAACACAAGACGAACATAAGATGTCTGTCATGACAGGTTGCAAGGTTAAATGTGATGCTATTAATAATCCTTTTTCTACTCCCTTACTAGTAAATTACCTATTACCTACTATCTGGTTGCTAAGTAAACAGATCATTACAAGCTACTGACATCTAATGACTATTAGCACGTAATAAAAAAAATTACGGTTCAGTTCTATATAAAAACAATCAAATAACCATGGAAACGAGTTAGAACCCGCCCATAATTTTGGCAGATTAAAATTAATCAAAACTCGCCGTCCACTATCCAATATACATTTATTTTAAAATAAATATCTGAAATGAGTTCATTGCAGAGCGAAAATGAATTCACCAATCTTATTCAGTTAGCTGCGAACACTACTGAAAACCATTACCAGAAAAATCAAGAGAAAGATATGAAAAGGTAGGTATACCAGCAATGTACTGCCGTACAACAAACAACGTAAATTGGTAAATTCGTTCGTAGAAATTTGCTCGTAGAAAAAGTATAGTATGTACACAACTAAAGTTGTAAGCTTATTACATGCTCGTAGAATTACGCAATTTTTCTACTCGCATGTAGTAAGCTACTTACAACTCTCGTTATGTAATATACTATTATGTAGCTATAAGATGCAATTATGGCTCACATAATCTTAATATAATGCGGGTTTAGGCGGTTTTCTGGTGCTTTTTTACTGACATAAGTTAGGCAGATTTCTGTTTCGTCATTTATGAGCGTACACAATTTATTTTGATATAGGTAGTTTTCTGGATCGATAGCCGATACTCATATTAGGATACAGATGGGACTAAAATCCTAATTTTACTAAAAGTGGAGGCAATTTTCTTATTAAGCCGACGATATGTCAAAAGCTGGTGAAATCAATGCCTAGAGTATGTGAAACTGTAATTGCAGCTCAAAAGGGCCATACTAAGTATAAGCATCCGGGGTACGATTAAATTTTTGTTGCCTATACAATTTTATGTCTTATTGTTGTATGATTTATATTTTGAAGTTATTTATTCAATAATAAATAGTTATGCCACGAAATTTTCGTTCACATATCTAGTAAACTTTCTATATTGTATAGCATTGTTGTAAAACCTCTACATATGTACCTATCTAAGATATTCCTAATTCGCTATGAGCAGCTAAATTTCTAAAAGGATACGGTTGTTTCTTGACATACTGTATATATGTATGTACATACATATGTATATAAAGTGTTATCAGTGACGAAAAAGCGTCACTATACTTTTGAAATTTAAAATATTACCAACAAATAATAATAAGCACGGACGCTGCTCGGATTTGATTAAATCCTGAAAAAAATCCCGTCTATTGACTGAATATTTCACAGTATGGATTTTTAAAACAGGGAAGCGCAAAATAGCAGCAGAAAATACATTACGTATATTTTGCAGAAATTAGATGGAAGCAAATTAATATGTGGTTTAGGTAGACCTGAGGAACACATATGACTACTTGTATCACACGATTCTATCTTAGTAATTCGAGAACAACGTTACGGAACACAATGCACTAAAATCAATACACTTGTTTTTATAAGAAAAAAACTAAAAAGTATTCGTTACTGGCAGTTGAACTTTCAAAGTATCTAATGCAATAGCATTAAAAAAAGTCAACTAAATTTCAATAAAATATGATCATCATCAGCATGACTATGACAAATAATACGTTTCGACGAATGATTTACCAAATGCAGTATAATAATATTCTACATATTGCATTGCAAGATATATGGTGCTTTTGAAAAGCCTGTGGACGGATGAACATCCTTCAGACAGATTAATTATGATTGGTGGTTGCTGTTACTCAAAGAAAAGCCCCTGTCTCCTGAAGATGTCACCCTTGTAGGACCACAGTTTTCAACTTACAGGTGTTCGATTTGCATTCTGTTTCGACTGGGTACTAACCTAATACTTAATAGAGCAGCGCAATGAAATCAGATGTTTTTCAAATGGATTTCAAGTTCTTAATTTTTCAGGATTAAACTAAATTTGAAAATAAAGAATAAAATTGTAAATTTATTGAAAAATATACCTACTGCTGACTTGTGGAAAAATATCTTGCTCAGATTCGTAGCGATTACACCTTGGATTTTTGTCTTTAGTTTTTGAATTGTAGAATCGCGTCTAAGCAAGTTCCTTAACCACAATTCGTACATACGTAAGACAAATAATCAAATAGTTGAAGGGACGTCTCTCGCTATATGGAATTATGCATATCTGCGGCCGGTGAAACACGTACCTACAGTTTACATAAAATCACTTGTTGTACCTATATACATAGGTACAATGGCCGTCTCTTGTTGGAAACGCATAGTTCCTCTGACATATGTTCTTCAAATAGGGCAATTAAAAAATGTTCAATCATGGGAGCATAACGGATAGAATTAACCGTCATCATCTCACTCTCAGAAAGATACAGCTCAATTACCCCCCTGAAAACTCTACAATAAACTGTTTCCATATTAGTGTGTAAACGAAATTGAAGTAATTCTCTGAAATGTTTGGCATTCCTAGAAATGGTAATTCTCCCTGTTCGAATGCTGACAATTTGTTGCAGACGTTAAGGAAATATTTCTAGAACTACCGTGCCGCCTTTGATTAAATATCTCGGGCTTGCGATAAAAACTGCTCGAACACGTTCAACATTTTATAGCGAGTGAACTGAACGACCACAACCTTGATGTTTCGATTTCTGAGAAGTAGTTGTGCAAAAATGATTTACCCATTTTAATATGCTATTATGAGTAGAAACCACCCGGCGCAGACGTACTAGAATCTTAAACTACTGACAAAATGCACATCGCAAAACCTGTTCTATTGCGAACACGTGATTTTCTAAGAACAAATTAGCTACAAAAATTGAAACTGTAACTTAACAGTACATATGGAAGAAGTCGGCGATCTGGCATGTACATACGTCACTTTAATGTGCTATCCTGATTTTGTTGCATTCTGAATAAATTTAGGCTTGAATGCCTACTTCATTTCTTCTCTTAGTGATGACATTTTTACGAACTTTTCACTATTCTAGCAATAATTCTGCCCCAAATGATGACTTGAAGTAAGTTGGAGTGAAAGTTGAATAATTTCAACATTTTGGGGCTTAGAAAAATGAGATGAAAATGAAAAATGTGCATGTACTTCAGCGACTTTCGGAATCGATGTGTGTCTATTCTCAATAAACGAAGACACTGCGTCTTTTAAAGTAACTGCTACTTTATGCCTTTTTTTCTCAGCGGTTACCGTTTTATGCCTCTTCTTCTATGTACATAATTTCAGAAACTAGACTTGTCTAACAATCGGTGGCCGGTGCAGAAATGATTTAGCAAATAAATTTCAAGTAAAGAGAAATGCATTTTTAATCACCGTTCAATTTAACGTCCAAGGACAAGATATCATTTACCAATAATAAAGGTACTGTGCGTTACAGACCACTAAGAAATTCGTTGTAGATAACTAGATTATATGAGTTACCATTTGAAAATTTTCATTTTCATTCAAATACGAATCCAAAAAACAGGACTCAAGAAAAAGATAACAGCTTGAGCAGATATTGGTGAATTATTACCTGAAAACTTATAGCTAAAACAAAATATTCAAACCCATTTTAAAGATCACATATATTTCTCTTTTCTCTCATAAAATGAAACTATTACAGAGCCAGTGTCAACTGCATTAAAATTAAATTACATAATCATCTAGTTTCTCTCGTATTATTTTAATAGAACAAGTAACTAGTAAGTTCAAACAGTAAGCGATTATTTTGCTATCCCAAGAAAATTTTCAGTCGTCTATTTATGCAATAAACGTAAACATGTTTAGTTAAACATTTAAATGCACAACCAACTTCCCTGACTGTTAAAAAGGCACCATATTATGATAGTTCCGGACTCTCATCTCTCGAGGACGAATAAAACTAAAACTGCACAGTTTAAATTATCCGATGCTGTGACGATATCCATTCAGGCAAATTAAACCAATTAACGGAGAACACGGGAAGTTAGCATGCAAACGGATGTAACTGTAATTTTTTTCTACAATATAATAATGACTTCGGAACGTATTCTACAGTACAGGCTGGAAATAAACGGTGTGTATATCATTTGCTAACATATACACACAATGTCAATCAAGAAAACGAAAACTTAATATGATAATATAGGTTACTTTATCAAATCGAGTTTATTTCCGCTGCACGATTAGACCAGTTCAGTTCAGTTCAGGCCAGTTATAATAAAAGATTACTAGCAACGATTTGTACTTACATAGAGGTATTAGCGTACAAGATTTGCTTTTCGCTTTTTAAAAAGCGACTCTGCTTTCTCCGATCCTCTTTCGTAACCATTGAAAAATAAGAGAGCGCAATATGTATCCATACCTACGTGCTTCTATTAAAGGAAAAGTTATTTTGTATAATTTTATTATTTTAGTAATGATAACAATTTATGTAATAACTTCTTTTATCAACAATTGTAAAAGTATTCGTTTTGAATAGACTGAACGTAGAAACATCGTCTTGATATCAAATACATCACTGACTCACTTTCACCCACAAAAACATCAAACACTTTGGTCATTGGCAACGCATAACAAAACTCAATTTTATTATCGCTTCAGTGGTCAGACAAAGAGTACAGCTTTGGAAGTCAATATAGTTGGTATCCACCACGAATAAATAACACTTACAGTAAAAAACGGTTGGGACAACATTCTTAAAGCAAAATATTTATTACTTATATTATATTAACTTTTTCATTGTGTTTTGTGTGTTTTTGTTTTGTGTGTTTGTTGTCATAGGTTTCTTCTAACAAGCGTTCAATTAGTCTTTACGTCTGGGGTAGTTGTGTATTGTAAAACGCATCTCGCTATTAATTTATAAATGTCTTACTTGACTACTACTTACTTGACGTAAATCAAAACATACGTTACAACATTACCTATTAAATATTGAAATGTCAATGACAAATGTTTTATTATTAATAGATTATATTAATAATTTCAACACAGACATGTGTTTACAAATTCATGACTGCCCGAGATGTAAAGACTAATTGAATGATTGTTATATTGCTCCAAAGTTTCAGCCTTCTAATATGTATTTTGTGAAAAATTCAGTAAAATGAACTATAGCAACAAGTTTATCACTCACCCGCTCACACACTGACAGCTGCTCGGGGCTGTGTTAGGTTAGATTTATATTATTCGAAAGTTTCAGTTTTCTAACAGTCACACTTGGTAAAACTAAATTTGTGTGTGGCAGTGCTTGCTTTTAGGTGCTAGGTATTAAGTAAGCAATAAATGTGCTGACTTTAAAGTTGCGTTGCACTCTCTTGTTGCATTTGCATATAAGAAGATGTTTTACGTATTTTCCATTGTTAACAATGCTGCTTGTTATAATAAAGATAATATAGATAAGTTGTTTAATATGGAGTTTATCGCAGAATTTAGCCTTTTTCAATTATTTGCAAAGTATACATGATTTCAAAAGAAAATTTTGGCACAACATAGAACAAACCAAAAACAATCTGGAACAACCATTTGGATTTTT
>SMLS01050439.1:0-20575 GCA_004785975.1 Popillia japonica | reverse complement strand
TTTGTAGCCGTTATGAATATTTCATATGCCTGTTTGAATTTGTTCCAATTACCACGTATATCCCCTTCCAGGTCCAATTTTCGCGGTGGCTTGAACTCCATTGTTTGGATGTCGCTTCGTTTTTTTCGATATTCTCACTTTTTATTATTTTATTTATTTTAAACTTTTAGTTCGTTTATTCGCAGCGCCATGTTGTATGTGTGGTGTATGTTAATAAAACAATTTTGCACATTGTAACTATTGCAACTTGCGTGTGTCTCTGATTGTATCCACTTGTCCACTGTCTCTATCGTGTGTTGGCTGTAAACGCCATCTCTGTGTAGGTATCTATACAACAAGCTTAGAATGAATATTATTGAGGATAGCAAAGATTTTGGTAGGAAAATTTAGAATAACACTTTGTACATAGCCTCAATTGGCTACCCACACTTCCCGAATCTGCCTATACTTCCTGAATCTTATTTTGATTCTCCTTCATCACCGTCTCGACGAATACGGTAATGTTTTAGCAGTGGTCTTTTCCAGGATCGTTCACACGACATTATCTGACAAAAAAGGCCCTGCTTCTTCTTGTAACACTTCTCTATAGTCGCTCTACCTATGGTGCTTGAAGAAAGTCTACTGACCATTGTCTAATAGAGTATACGCCGAAAAATGCGTATTTGCAAAAAACACTAGGTGAAGTAGGAGTTTAGCACGCTATAAACCGCCATAATTAATCCTTGTCTAATTCCTGATATTAGACTTCTTTTTTTATACTAGCGAGTCTGTCGAAGTTACTCCTGGAATCACAAGCACTGCAGGTTCGAAAACTATAGAATGATCTACTAAAGCCAAGTGCATATTGTACTTGTCTTATAGGAAGACATCAGTCCAAATCTCACATGCAGATCTTCACAACTTTTCTAGTGTTTCTTGGCATCTGGAGAAGCCATTGTACTAATATGTTTAATTTAAATTTCTTTAGTTAGCCACAAAGAAATATTTGGATTATAATCACTGAAATGCCAAAATAGGACTTGCTCGTGGCTCTGAATAGATAGATATACATACAACATACAAAACTACGACGACAATCCTCGTATATGTAAAATTGCAAACTATTGATTTCCCACAATATATATCGCTTTCAAACTGGCAAGAATATTTTATCTAGAACACTTCTAGTATATCCTCACTTAAACAGAGTATTGTTGAATGCTACTTTTATCTTTTAATTGAAACTAAGACCTTCAGGAAGGAGAGCAACACACATTACTATTCTACATCACTGTATTACTCAATGATATTTCCGTGACTTTTTAGTACGTCACGAAACCTCATACTTCCGCTAATAGACTACTGAACATATAAATCCTCATATACACGATCTTTAAATCGACATAGACAAGTTCTGTGTAGATACAAGGTCGATCGCGTCACCTCTCACGGTCGGGCAAATCGAATAATTTTATTCAAGCGTTTAGACTGTGCCCACCATCTGTTAATAAGAACTCACACTTTCTAAAAATCCATTCGTGTGACGTCACAGTCTCATAGCCTAGTCTCGCATACATTGAGACAACATACACCAGTAACAGAAATAAAGTCAACCTACATAATTCAGTGTTGTGTGTTGTGTTCGGTGTTTTCGCTTTTTAAGTGTTGTGCCATTATATTCTTAACGGATTGGTGTTGAACTGGATACTTCTCACATTCGGCTTACTATAAGGTAAGGCGGAAAATATTAGCGAAACAATAGCACCTGCTGCGAAACGAATTTCTTCTGTAAAAGGAAATTGTTCCTTGTAGAACGCCGTTTAGTCCTCTGGTTTTCGAGAATTAATTGCGCCTTGACTAGTAAAAGAGAATCAATTTTATAGTGTCCACAGGTCGCGGAGAAGATGAAAGGTTATCGCTCTTTTGTGTAAATATATTCGTCGAAATCACTGGTTATAATCACAATTTGTCCTATCGCATCTCTCTAAGAAAATATCGAAGAAAATATGTAGTACAAAAGAATATTAAAAATAAAACTATAGCGTAATTCTTTAAAATAGAAACGTTAAGATTAACAGAATACAACATCATGTTTTCCTAGTAAAGGTTTGCAATTAAGTTTGTCCAAAATATATTTTTGTTATTAGAAGAATGAATGTTTTCTTGTATCTTTCAAAGTTAATTACACATTACGCATTTTTCAAATTGCGTAAACATATACTTCTGATTAATTTTTTAATCTGTAATTCCTTGAAAATTGACTCATGTAACATTCTTTTATATAAGTCGTAGTACTAATATTTGCGTAAAACCTATCTTTATCATATATACACACACCAACATTACAAAGAATGTTGGTCTTGCGAAATTTTGTTTGATAATTTTTTTTACTTTAATATAAACAATTGGTGTAATTAGACAACAACATATCTTCGTATCAATACGCAGTTTAATGTCATTTTATCTAACAATTTTGGGTAATGGCAACTGCTGTAAAAATGGAATATAATGGGAAGCTTATTTGGAGGAATGCAATGAACTTTTTAAAATTAGAAACTTATACTACTGGTTTCATATTTGCTGAAGAACAAATTGAATTCTCCTCAATATTCTAAACCCTTGTAACAAATTTGGCTGCCCATCATTATCCAACGATTAATAAACCTAGCTGGACTTCAAATATGAAGATTTCAACAAGCGATTCCGGGCAACCACAGCTACTGCCACTGCAAAAACAACACTAATTTTCAACACATGTAGGTATATAAGATTACATACAACAAAAAGTCTTCTTTAGAGAACTTATAGCAAATGACGTTGCAATGGTTTTGATTGTTTGCTTCTTATGTGTTTTTGATTTTCTGCAGTTAAGATATTGACGCCATCAGTATTCAATATTCTGATCCATTTTCTGATCTATTTTTCATGAAATCATACTTTACCTATCGGATTATTATCTTTATTGATCTGAAAAGTCTGACTTTTAACATAATTTTATGTAATCTATTATTTAATTTATTTCGTATGTCATAATCGATACCAAAGTTAAAAGTGCATATCACCACTACACAAGTCTTATTCAATGGTCAGTTGTGGGATACGCAAGAGTTCTCTAATGTATCTTGCCCTATAGTTCTAAAAGGAATCTACATATAGTCCTGATGTAATATCTCTCGCTCATATCTATCTCTCTAGCTGAGATATTCTAAAAGCTCTACCAGCCAACATTAGACTGTTTAGCAGTAGTCAAGCATTTTAACTAGTTGCCCAGAGAGTACCAAGAGGAGGATAGAATGCGATACACTCCACTACACTTGAATAAATCCAGATAAATATTTGCACCTGTTTAGGTTCAACTACAGATCTTGTGTTATTCAATGTGGTCCTCCATATCCTGCTACTATTTTATCTTATTTCAAGATTTCCAAAAGAAGAACTGTTAACTCTTTTCAACAAATATGGAAATTGGTATTGCGGCATAACTTTTAATAGCAAACATATCTAAATTTTACAAACAAAGCTGGTTTTGGAGCATGCCCAGTGGATAATGTTGGGGGTCAAAATAACCTTTGGACCAGAGCACTACAACAGTTTTCTAGAATGAGAATTGAACGCCCCAAGTCAGGGACATTCATTGAAAAAAACTTACTGACAAAAGAATAAGCTTAGTGACAGACTATAAATCAGCCAAAAGCCAATTAGAAAGATTAGAAAGATATGCTATAAATATGCCTTTCATTACAGCCATTTTCCAAGACGTGACTGTTTGTGAAGATGTGCAAAATAGCCTAATAGATACATACTTGGAGTACAGATACCACCTTGGGCACGTTATAGTGCGACAATAATAATAGTAATATAGTAGGTAGTAAATGCCATGATCTTATTATAACAGAGAATCAGTCTACGTAAGATAAGATGTGGCGTGTTGTATTATTTAAGCTTTAAGAAGATAAACATCATTCAATTTCGTGATAAAAATCCTTATAAACGATATCTCTCTTGTATCTAGTTAGAGAGTTACAGCGGTATCCTCATTCGTCTTATAGCAATCCCATCGGATTGTACAAGCAGTTATAACTGCATCATCTCAGCTCACTCCTTTAATTAGTTTCTATTTCTGAGAATACATCAAAGATACTATGCAACAATTACAAATAACCCCGATTAATTACTAGAGCGAATGCAATTATGTGCTGAGGAAGACCAATATAACAAGTATTCGCTACCACGTTATTGCAACGTAATTCATACATATTCCCTAACGTTCATTTGTTTACTTTTGTGTCAAATTTGTATACGATCTGCTCATTAATCGCAATTGTTACCAACTATTGCTATTCTTGATATAACCCTGAACCTAGACACTTACGAAAGTGATAAGAAGGTAGCAGAGACGTTCCATTTATAAGGTTGTTATTAGTGAAATTAAATGTAGGTTAGGTTATCGCTGGATGAATAAATCTGACAAAACAGCTTGTAAGTAGCGTTAGCAATGTTACCATTCAATTAAAAAACTCCCATGAACTTGTAACAGATGTAGATCAGAAGAATTACAAACCAAGCTTGAATTTTAATATTTGATATTTGTTTTGGAGACCTATTAAACGCGATTAATGAAAACAATCGTCACTTTTCATAAACCTTGCAAGTTTATAATAAAAAGTTAAAGGTTTTTATAAATCGTAAATCTAACTGAGGTCATTTCTATATTTGTTCGTACTCCACGTGTTATTAATTATGAACATAATCTAGCACGCCTAAACGTAAGTAGTTCACACGTTATATACTGACAAGCTGATTTCCGCGAATTGGTAGCAACTATATCTTACAAAAAGCAATTTAAATCATTCCGAAGCGGATCTTGTTGATATTCAATGTTGTGAAGACAATTATTATACTGGATGAGTTTTTTTTATCTTGAAACAACGGAATAACACTAAAACATTCCATCAAATTAAAAAAAGATCTTAATAAGATTTGTTATAATGGTGCCGAACTCATAACAGATTGCGCTGTAATCGCAAAAAAATGGTTGTAAACGTTTAAAAGAAATACTCAAAAAAGGGGAAACGTGATTGTGTTTTTTTTATTTTAACATTAAAATACCATTTCAAAAAGACCATTCAACAACATGGAAAATCTATGGACAAAGTAGAAATATCGATGATGCTGTTAATCTTTACTCACAACGGTTTCCCGACAAGGTGCGATCGGGCGATTCTTTTTAGCGAGTCGTTCAGCAGTTCTCTAGCGAAGGAACTGTACAGCCGAGAAAACGTAATCGCCGAAAAACAATTGCTGGGGGAAATAATTAAATCGCGGTATTAGCTGCAGTAGCTCATAATCCTCAAATTAGTATTCCAGAAATAGCTCGCAGATCAGGAATTTCTCAGTCCACTATCTGCCAAATATTGAAGCATAGGAAATATCATCCATTTAGAGTGTCCATGCATCAAGCACTTCATGGCGATGATGTTCAAAATCGGCACAACATACATTATGGAGTAACGAGAATCCCCTTTGCTTGCGCCAAGTTTAACATCAACAATGAATCGTAAATGTCTGGTGTGGAATAATTGGCAATAAGCTTATTGGTCCATAATGTATCTATGGAAACTGAAATGGTGAAAATTATCGAAACATTTTGCAGGGCGAAGATCCAGTGTTATTTGAAGACCTTCCCTTGGAGGTACAACAAATAATGTGGTTCCAAAATGACGATTGTCCAGTACAGCTTGGCAGAGTTCAACTGAAACAGTGAGTCATCACGGCGCACGAAGGCGGAGCAAACTCGATGACCTCGTTATACTACTAGCCAAAAGTAAAGTGCCAGTATTTTATTTACATGTAGTACCTTGGTTGACACTATATTCCAGACATCCAGCACTATTACTATAGTGTGTGTGGGGCTCGCGCCACTATATTCTATTATTCGCCACGCCCACATCATCAAATGTGCAAATCACAGAGTACTGCAAGATGACGTGCTCTTCAAGACAGCAGGGGTTTTACGGTGATTCCATTTCATTTCTTCTTTACCTAATTACCCGAATTGACCCCGGCGTGACCCAGCCCACGTGTGCTACTGCGCCAAACTGTACATTATTCAAGAATAGCGGGAAAAGTATTAGATCGAGCATACAATTGTCGATGGATCGGAAGAACTAGTCCAGTGTCTTGACCTGCAAGATCGCCAGATTTTACATTCCGTAACTTCTTTTTATGGCGCCACTTGAAGTCTGAAGTTTATATAGAAGTGCCAACAAGGAGGGCAAACATGATTGAGCAAATTACCAATGCTTGTTAAAGAATTACGCCGGAAACACTTCTCAGTTGTGTGCAATCATTCCAATTGCGAATAAATAAATGTATCGAAGTGGAAGGGTATATTTTCGAACACATTCAAGAATTTAAGATTGTCTCACTCCCACTCCGGGGGGAAGGGATGGGGTCGAGTTTGGCACCATTCAATGATCCCTCTACATTATAACAAATCGTAGTACGATATTTTTTGATTTGATGTAGTGTCTTAAAGACATTCTGTTGGCTCTTTATTTGTGATTTAATTTATACTATTCTAGAAAACTTTACACTTTAATTATTTTTAAAGAATTTGTTACTGGAATCGTGTATTTCATACAAACTTTGTGCTTTCTGGAAACAGAAATTGAGCACTAAAATATAATAAATAAAAATGTGTAGTAAAATTTCGCCGTCACTACTATATTTATAACAAAATTTTCCAACCTAACTTCAATGAAAGTTAACACTTAATAAGCGAACCTGTCGGCAATTTTAAAATGCCACCTTGCGTTTCTGGAAATTCTAATATTGAGAAAAATTTCCGCAATATCGACTTTTTTGCAGGTGTAACCGAGTACAACGTTCGAACCAGAAAATTGACTTTCACTCTTAAATCAGGGTTAGATGGTTTTGCAAAATAAGCCATAACCACGAAAAACAAAAAAAAGTAATAATTTAAGAAATATTGATGGCAGCTAAAAAGTTTTTAATTGTTTTTTTTTGTAATTTTTTTGCAAAAGATATACATATATGAGCCATACAATATGATGCTACTGTCTGCACTTTTCGAATCCATTCTTTATTATTTAGTATTACATTGATATGACTTGTTTTGTTATCTTTGAACTTCTACTATCTTTTTTACTGATTTAGTCTTGATTAATTAATGTACTTGTCTCTTGAATTACCTCTTAGTTCTGTTTTGTGAGGTTCCTCCTTTTATTCTTAAGAAAAAACCTTTTTCTTGGTTTGTTTAACTTGAGAAACTACTACATATATGTATGTATGTCAATCAAAATTTGATCCTTACAACTCAAAACTGTTGTCATTCTATTTCTTCTTTTATTTTATTGGATTATCAACAAGATTTTCTTCTTGGTGAATAGCTCCTCTCTCGTTTAGAGATGTATTAGCTTCTATGTCTAACAACGGGAACACCCGGGTTGCCAGACACGGATTTGAATGAATTTCAACTATGTTATAGAGGAACCTTTCCTCCTGCCAGGTACAAGCCTTTATCCTAACGCGCCCTAATTTCTGAGAAAATCAACGGTGTATAATGCCTTGAATGAAGGCGCTAAGTTCATTCCTTTATATCGATAATGTTAGTCTCTCAACAAGCAAGCCTTCGTAGCCCAGTGGATAACAACTACGTCTGCCACGCTGGTGACTCGCATTCGATTTCCGCTATTGCATTTTTTCCAATCTTATTGTGCAGAAGATTAACATTTATTCCATATAAATTATTCATAAATGATATTTTTCACCGTGGTAGTTTTATTATTAAATAAATTGGAAGCAAATCTGGACTATGAAGTTCGAATATTCGAGCGCACTTGCTTGTCCTGCGGTCCATTTCTTACTTGTAGTTCGTTTGCTGCCTAATGCCCGTTGTTTATCTGCATTCCAAATAAATAAATAAATTCCGAATGCACTTCATAATACAGATATGCTTCCAATTTATTTAATAATAAAATTACGACGGCGAAAGACATCATTTATAAATAATTTGCATGAAATATGACTGTTAATATCGTGGACAATAAGATTTAGAAAAAAATATACTGGCAGGAACCGAACGCGAGCCACCAGCGTAGGTGGCGTAGTTGTTATCCAGTAGCCTACGACAGCTCGCTTGTTGAGAAACAAATATTATCGATATAAAGGAATGAACGTTGATTTTCTCAGAAACTAGGGCGCGTCAGGATAAAAGCTCGTACCTGGGTACTAAGGGAAATTTCCTCTATAACATAGTTTAGATTCATTAAAATCCGTGTTGGCAACCCTGGTGTTGCCCTTGTAAGATGGCAAAAATGGTGCTTCAGAAACGAACTTTCATATAGACAAGCCACTCTACCACCTCATCCTTACCGTTGTTTTAACCACATAATAGCTGCCCTTGTTTACTGTAGCCAGTGAGATCTATTCAGGACTTTCTTGGGGACTATGGCACTAACATCAACCGGAAACAAGTACGCCTCTTTGTCGGAGAACATATGTATATTTGGGTGAAGTGATAGTTCAGAGGAGCATGACCAATGAATATAGCTTTGATGGTGCTAAGATCTGTTTTGTTGTGATCTGGCAGAGATTTTGCTTTAGTAAATGAAAAAGTAATGAACCTTTGATTGTCCTTGTTTGGGAATGTTAATCCAATTCTGTAGTTCAACTAGTAGTTGGTTCTTTGTAGCTTTGTGAATCACGACTACGCGCTTTTTTTGCAACAATCTCATTGGTCTCGCATGCCCAATGATCTAGTAGCCATACCAGTAAAACAGTGTTTCTTTGGGACATAGCTTTAAATCCGAACAAACAGTTCTTTTTTAGATGCGACTTAAGAGTAGCATACCGAGGATTTGATCAAACTATTTTTTATTTTACTTCGTTTTCATAATCTACACTTAAAGATTTCATCAATTCAGCATATACATATGTATATAAGGCCTGAAGCTAAGTGTTGCAGTTGGATAAGATCACTTCACTTTCTCTGGTATAGTTGATAACATTTAGACTTTCGGTACAGGTTTTGAAGCATTAAAATATAAGCCATATCTCTAAATTAAGAAAACCAACTGTTGTTTTTTGTTTAAGAAATAATTTTTGAAACTTGTTTTTAACTTACTTAGTCCGATTTTGTGAATATTTGTTGAGAGTCTACTCACAAGTTGAAAATTCAGTTGTCTACATTCTATTATCGTTCGTTTAAATAATTGCTCTCTCTAGACAATTGAGATGTTCTTGTTGCTTTTTTTGAAAACTGAATATATGATACTTTTAATTTGCCAAAATTGCATCTTGCATTATATGTACTAGATGGTACGCTAGCCTTTCGGTGTTTCTGACACCATTTTCTCTATCTTGGTGTCCTCATTCCAGTTGATATTCTTACCTTGTTATCCATTTAAATCCAATTCAAAAAAAGCTGTTTAATTGACGTAATTTACAGAAATTGCTGTTACCACTGTCTTTATTAATATTCATTTATTCAACTCAAATAATCTACTTCTCTTTCTACAATATAGTCAGTGTAACAAATATCTTTCGTATGACTACAACTGCAAACAAGTAATTAACACCTTCAGCGATTGGAAACTACGATAAAATACTGCCCAAATGTTTCCAGAAATAGCAAGGCAAGATACCTGACGTCCCAACGAACAATACATCCTGAAGTGTTGTGTGAGTGGAGAAGTTGCTCGCTCTATTTATCGCGTTGCAAACAAACGGTAAAAGCGTGCTAGCAACAAGGAACATCTCGGTAAATTTATGAAAATTCACGGCAACGAATGGGGTGGAAGGAAAATTGTAGAGCAGGAGAGTTTTATTATGCACGTGCTCCTATTAATTATTACAATATTGCATACAAGCATACATCTAAAACTTGTGTGTACATAATAAATATGGTAAACTTCAGTTACAAATGTGTGAAATTATTAAAAGCTCAAATAACAATAAGAAATATGTCCGAAACCTAACAAGACAAAATATCTAGATGATAAATTATGATAGTTGGTAGCTAATATTGTTTCTTGTTTCGTAATCCTATACAAACTTTCTTGTGGTAATGTAACCTTTCACTAACTATACCATTGCAATATACGTAAGCATAAAACAGCGCTTTATTTTTATTTTTCCGAGGTAATTTTGACAAAGGATCTTCCGCACGGTTTACCCCATTCTCCTCTTTCTATTTGGCCGCCTCGTTGCGCCTCTGAAAATTTTTTATGCACGGGAATAAAAAAGCGCCGCTTCGTATTAGCGATGCGCTATTACGGCTACGCCAGCGCACCAAGTAGTTTGTGAGACCTACAGTAATTAAGAAAATAATTTTTATTAATTTGCTTTTGCGTGAAGCTATTCACGAGCGGTATACCTAGCGTATTTTGCCGTACCATTAAACCTTAAATATAGAAAAATTGTATCGTCTTTAACATTTATATCATTTTTACTTACAATAATTTACGTTAGTGTGATGAATGGGAAGAATTACCTACTACAAGTAGGAATAGATGGAATTATAATACCGGTAAACAAAATTAATTTTTTCCAAAAAGATTTGCAATTTTGTATTATTCTTGATAATAGATTTTTCAGTTTTCTCATTATCTATTCATGTCCAATCTTTCAAATTGCCTTTCTGAACTTTGACTTCCTTTCTTCTCTTTCCTTCAGTTCACGATGCTTGAAGCTCATCCTTTTCCAGTGTGTTTATTACCTCCTTGATCTTAGCATGTTTTAGAGATTGTATTCTCTTTTCAAGGGGATGAGTACGTTTCGGTTACCGAAACTGCTTTGGGAAACGAAATCTGCGCTAGTAGATACTTATGATGATGGACTTACGTATCCGTCGCTTATTAGGCAGATAAATACCTTATTCAATGCATGTATTATAGTTACCAAATGTATAGACTTCGGGGAGGTGGTACCAACCATTCCTAGAATTTTGCAGATAGTCACAAACTTTGAACTCTTTGAAAACGTTTTAATTGAAAAAAAAATGATTCAAAGGTACATACCTAAGTATGTATGTAGTTTAATAATGTGCGCATCAACAGACTTTAGCACCATTCAATTATTCAATCGAGAGATAGGATTTATAATTTTCTAAAGTCAATATTGAAGAATTATCTGTGAAGTTAAATATTGTATAAGATGTTCTAGTATTTGGGGGAACAGTTTATTGTTTATCCATCCAACAGAAGCCTCTAGCCCGTAAAACGTTCCCCTAAGAAATATGATCAAAATTTTGTACAGAAACGTTTTGGGGGCCGTTAATAGATATTTATTATACAAGGGAAAAAGATTTTACCTCGACATTGTGTTTGGGAGAGCTAAAATGTATAAATATTATTACAATATGCTACAGTCAGAAATTCAATCGATGTGAAATTGGAAGTTTTAAACTGGTAGGCTGATTGACTTGCGAAACCTCTGAAGTAATTAAATATCTGTCAATTTAATTTCATAATTAGGTTTAAAAGTTATTTTGAATATTCAGAGTTCGCAACTGAACAATTCTAAATTAAAAATGTTTAATTCCGAATTTTCTTGTACTCCATCGGAATTAATAGAAGCAGCGAAAGTAGCATCACTTAAAACTATTGACGTATGTTGACATTTCCGTATTATTACTCATTTTTACTTATGTGTACATATCCGCGAAAGTACTTCCTTTCTTCCCAGGAAAAAATTTGATTTCATAGAAAGTGACATTTTGTTACCTGTCAAGAAGGACAAAATGTCAAACTTGTTTACTGTCAGAGAAAAACTATATGTTTATAATATTAATTTGGCCACTTATGTATGTACATCTACTACATTTTTAATACAATTCGCTAAATAAGTGAGCAAAATATTACATAAGAGAGAGAGATAGTGAGATAAGCAACAACAAGCTCCTATTAATGCAAATAACTAGTCTTGCCCCATTGGCAGTTAGACATCCATTAGATCAGAACAGATGACTGCACATCATGCTCTAAAAAAGACAGATATGTATATTGTGGTACAGTAATAGATTCAAATTGGCAGAAGCCCTGACGAACTTGATCTATTCTTCGGAGCCAATCAGAAGATGAAGGGGTTGTGAACCGATAAAGTTTGCGTAAATTATTGTATGCTAACTGAGCAAAAAATCAACCAAATTTAGCCATGAAGCAAGACTGAAGTGCTTCAAAAAATCTTTTTAGTAGAACGAACATCCTTTATTTCCAAACCAAACCAAAAAAATATACTTGACAATTAGATAACCCAGACAGATTAGATATGCTGGGTACCAGGGCACACTGGAATCACTGGGAACGAGAAAGCTAATTTATTAGCAAAGAAGGTCGTCACAACATCATATGTGGAAGCGGAACCATTTGGAAAATAGGGATAAACACCTATGAAGGAAAAGTCAAGGAGAGGGAGCAGAAATTCCCAGCAACCACCATTTCCTGGTCTGAGACATTCCAAGGTATTGCTTGGAAACTTACGAACAAACTACGTATACTTGTGGGTTTTATCACAGGGCACTACCACCTTGGAGAACATATGACAAGGATAGATTTAAAAGACAATAGCTACTGCAGGTTTTACGGGGTGGAAGACGGAAATCCGGAACAACTGATATCTAACTGCATGGCTATTGCAGCAATTCGCACCAATTATTTTGTTAACCCTTTCGTGCATAATGTCCACTATAGTAGACATATTTCTATTGATTTTTGACTTAGTCATGCATGAAAAGATTAAAGATGTCATTGACGAGGAGGATATACCATCCTTGAAACCATCACAGCTATTGCAGACTGGATGGGGAGCTACGTATATCTGTGATCAAATACCAACAACTTATAGCTCATGTAAGGGGGCACAATGGATTCTTTGGTCGCAGTGCAACATCACCCTCAACTCAAATTCTAATTCTTCTCGATAACCCAGAAAGTTTTACTAATGCCAATGCCAATTAAATAAATTTCGACAATCTGAGACAGACAATTTTACAATGGGTAGCTATTACCAAAATCCCGCATAAATGCGTCCAAATAGGAAAAAACCAATAGTGTCTTATTATGAGCATAGCTCATATAAGTCATGCAAAACCTTTTACCCTAACCAGTGACAACTAAACCAATTCTGATATCAAAGACTAGGTGACAGCAATTGAAAAATATCCTAGAAGGTTTACGAACGACCTGCAAAAATCTTCACGAGAAGTTGGAACAATGAGAATCCTTACTGTTATGAATGCCTCTCTACAAGTATCTGTAGGCTCAAGCAGTAGGAATCCCATAAATGCTTCTTGTGACCCGCCCCAAAAGAATATGCCATAGATTGCGTGAAAATAAACGAAACAATTTCTGGAGAATTCACTTTAATTAAAATGTTAGTTCTTCAAAGAATATATATACTGATATGACTCTTACTCTAACTCTGTTTAGTATTTTCAGTATTCCATCAAACTAGATGTTGGGTCTTGCTAACATTTATTTTAATTTATTAACTTGAAACAAAGAATCCATATTAATTACTATTTCTTTTACATCATCTTGTATTTTGTCTACCTTTCACCATAACAAAAGTAAATAGTAAAAGTATTTGGCCTACAGATCTGATGGGGTGTATCCTCCCCGAGGCGTGGACAATGCTGATCTGTTAGATAGATTTCAGATGACCTCCCTGGAATCTAGGAGAAAAGTCCAACTTGTTAGTTTGCTATACAAGTTAGCTAATAATGCAATAGATTGTCCGTACTTGTTATCTCGATTAAATTATTACGTACCGGGTAGAACTACTCGACAGGCGTCTACTTTTTATTGTCCTTTTGTGCGTACGAATGCTCGAAGTAGATCTCCGATTTATAATATGATGACACTTTAATAACGTCTCAGCGTCATGTGATTTGCATTTTTCGGGCTTGTCGGAGGTTCTGACTTGCGTAAATTAGCAGAATTCCATTATTCATAAAATGAGATTTCTTTCTTTTGTTTTGCTTGGTAAGTATGTTTGCATACATTATATGTGTGTATTGTTAAGGAATAGAATTAGTGTAGTAGTTTAGTTTATCTAGTTCTTTTGTTGTTGTAAATTGCCTATAATTACTTCTATATTTTGTCATTACTTCTTCCATTGTTTTTTGTTTTTTGCTGCTCCAATGTACAAGTGTCCTTTGTAGAGGCGTTAGCTGTTGGACTTAAATAAATAAATAAATAAATAACTGAGATATCATCATTATACAGGGTAGCTCCACAAGACTGAATATTCTGTCATTAGATCGCTGATAGATATTAAATATACATAGGATGCCTCAAGTGTAGAACCCTGCATACGCCTTTCTATTCGGTCTATAGTTGATTTCATATTTGGTTAGGTTACACCTCTCAATCGATAAAAGCATTAAAATTTTCTTTTCATTTTCTTACTTTCTTGTACTTTACTTCTGTTCTCTTTTTCATCTTTTGCAGTTATACATCAAAATGATGAAATGCTTAAACATTACTTACTTACTGTCAAATTATTTCAGAATCAATTTTAACGTAAATATTGCAAATTCGACCAAGAAAATTAGGAGAATTTATCTCTCTAAGGACTTTCTCCGACAAACCCCCTTCCACTTCCATCTGAAAAATCTTTAAATCCTGTAGCAATTCATCAAACATTGAGCGGTAATCATCCATAAAAGCTTCGAGTATTCACTCATAGCTCGCTTCTTAAGAAATTAATTTCATTATCCAGAGTTCTTTCCCTTTTCCTCGATCATGTACAGATGAGTTGTTTCCGCGTTGAAACGAACAACAAAGCAGCATTCGTACGTACAAACAATCCCAACTCTAAGATAAAGAAGGCGTGAAAAACTCGTAATCATCCCTTCACTATAAGTGCAGCAAATATATAGAAGAATTGCGCAAAGATACAGCACATACACCTCGAAGATACAACGCTCTTTGTGTGTCAAGTTACCGCAACTCATTCATTAAAAAGCATTGTTAAATCACTTCGGTTGTTTTCAGCACTTCCACGGGTGGGAAATGCGAGTAAAATGTTACCTCAAGGATTAAAGATACAATAGGACTTCATAAATTAATAGTCAGTGATTTTAACAGTATCAACCAAGATTTTTTTATTATATAACGCAAGTAACATATCTAAGTACTAATATGGTAAAAATAAATTCCGAGAACCCAAACGTTTATATGTATAATGTTTTCTTATCGAAGTGTAAGGGATAGGAAACTTTTTTTGGTAAGAAGTAGATAAAACATATTTTAAGCTTTACGAGCTAGGGGGAAAGTATGTAGATATCACCAAACAGACTCGGACTTGCACCTCAGACTTTTTGACGGAGGTGGGATTATCAGATTTTAACTTAAATTTAGAACTTCAGACATGTAAAATTTTCCTTATATACATACATACACATATGTATGTACATACAACTACAGGCAAAAAATTTAAAGACTAACAGTATTTAGACAAAATGTGATGCTTAAGAAATACCACTGGAAATATTAATTAAATTAAAGGACATGCTAGAACTAGCATAACTATCAACAAAGTAAAGTTACAAAAAATACCTGCATTGCATGGATAACACTTTTATTCCGGAATGCGACATCCAAATTCTCGAACAACTCACATGAACTAAGGAAAAGAGCGCAAACACTCCCAGCAGTTTGTGGTCTTATTTCAAACGCTCTCCATCACACGTCGCCGGATGTTTAATAAAATCAATATCGCTAAGTTCAAAGTTCTGTCCCGTACTTCGATCTTGATGAAATACAATTTTTCTTCCCAACAAAGGAATGCCAAATAATATGTTAAGCCCATGTGGAAAGATAAATGCCTCGGTCACGCAACGCCACTAAGGTAAATCTAATTTCCGAACAACAGAGACACAACGGCCATCAAGCATGTGACAGTCGTTCTCGACGACCACTTTATCTAAAAAAGGACAGCGAAATGGAAAAATATAGAATGAGAATTTACAACCTTTAGTGAAGGAGAGGGATATTAGAAAATATATCGTTGTTGAAAAATGCATCTGAAAGATAAATTTCTATTTCTATGTTAGATAAGATAAATGTAACTGTAAACTGTAATGAAAACGACTAAAATAAAATAATCTACGGAGAAACAGGATAAAATCTTTTACTGCATGATTTGCCTCGACGGGTTACCTGTTGTGAATGGTTTCGTCAAACAGAAACTCGTCTTCCAAATCTTCGATCCGTGATCCTGTTTACCGAGGAATACTGCTTCACAAAAAATGGTGTGCTGAATTACGATAGTATTTATCACTGAGCCGATAAAAAACCCATAAGATATCCATCAGAGTTCATCCCAACATAGGACATCAATAAATGTATGGGTCGGAATATTGGGCGATCATTTATTTGGGCCACATGTACTTCCCGACGAATTAGATGCGGTAGATCATTTAAATTGTCTGCAGAATACGATACCCGATTACTTGGATGGCATACCACTACATGTACGACGGCAAATGTAGTTCATGGACGTTGAGGCACCTCCACATGTTGCTCGACTTGTATGGGAACATTTAAACCAGGCATTTGCACATTGGATATGCCGAAAAGGAACGATTCTATGGTCAGGACGATGTTCCGATTTGAATCTGTTGGACTTTTTCCTGTGAGGATATATGAAAAACTTTGTTTATGATCGTCGACAGGAAATTTTAGACGTCGAGGCTCTTCGAGACTGTGGTCAGAGCGGCCTAGGTTATGATAAATTTTGCCGTCGCGCAGAAGCGTGCATCCGGAGGTCGTGGTAGTAATTACGGACATTACTACTAAGTTTTTGTCCTGTTTCTCATCAAACAGTCCTCTTCAAGACTACCACGAATTATTTGAAAAAAAAACTATTAACTACGAATGCCATCTCAAATAGTAAATTATTAATTACTTACAGATCATTAGGTAATAATATGTCACTGTACTTTAATATTGAAAGTTTCTGTAATGAAACAAACAAAAACACCTGATTCCTACGAAAAACAAACAGATCGAAACGAATAAAATTTATAGTAAATGTGTGACCTTGTCATAAATATTTGTGAAAGACTACATGTGCGATTCATAGAGCAGCGAAGCTGCTTCGTAAACAAATGCATTCATAGAGTACAATAAACAATTATTTACATATGAAAGGTGTGGGGGAAAATGATGAATGTCACAAAATGTAACTTTCGAGAAAAACTACTTTAGAAATTTGAAGACTCTACACATATATTAAATTACATTATTCTGTTTCATATTTTTCAGTAATACGTTGTATATACTTACAGTGACCGGCATATATGGGAATTTTTTTTATTATCGAAATACCCTAAAAATTTTTTTGGGGGATAGGTTGTGCATGTCTAAGAACCCCAAAATTTATTTTTACATACATCATTACAACTAGTACAGCGGTAAATTTGAAAAATATGCCACGAATCTGCAAAAAGTGAAGTTAGATGACATCATATCTGAAAAAGTTATTTGAAAAAGTTGTTTAGAATTCGAATTTGTTGTCATATGCAAAGTTTTGTAAACATATTTAGATAAAAATAAAAATCACAATTTTTTCAAATATTTTTTAATTGAATTACATATTTCTTTTTTTTTTCATTTTTATCTGCTCAACTGTAGTAATATTTCTAAATTTGGCTGATATTCAAACAATATAGTCAATTTTTGCTTAATTAATACAGCGAAAACTGAAAAGTACTAAAAGTTTTCAGTTTCATTCTAACCTACTTAGCAAACATTACTTTTATGGAAAATTCTTTTTTTTTGTTTTCTGCATTCAAATGGTAATTCTTAGTCCACAAGTGGTAACATTTAGCTTCACAGTGTTATTGCACGCGCCGAAGGTTTTTAAGTAGATTTCGAAGTTAGGAAATTTAATAAACCAGATAATTAATACTTTTAGTTAATGATGAGGATACTTAAATAAACAAAAACGTTTAAACAATAACTAATAGTATTGAATATCTAATAAATTAAATTCTAAAAATAGATACCTACATGCTTAGATATATGCTTAATAATGTTTATAAAGAAATCCACAGAAGAACCATATTGTGTATGGAACGAAATGGGGGACACACTGAATTTTAAGTATTTGTTTATTAAAAAAAAACCATATTTCTATAAATAATAAGTATCTGTTTTAGAAGTTTCCATTCCGACTTACATGCCCTTTTTTATTAGTTTTTGTCTATTTAAATGTAATTTATCTATTTAGTATTTTATATTTCGCTAAAATTAAGGAAGTACTTATTTGTTACTTATTTACTTTTATTGAGTTGTATAGACATTAAACTATTTTCATTTTTCCTATTGTTTATTATTCGTTGTTCTTTAATTTAAAACCCTGTTGTAACTGTTTGTAAAATTTTATTTATTCTTACTAGATACAGTACCTTACAACAACAACTATCATAGTTAAAACGTACTTTTCAGTTTTCGCTGTATTAGTTAAGCAAAAATTGACCAAATTGTTTGAATATCAACCAAATTTAAACGGAAATATGTAATTCAATTAAAAAAATATTTGAAAAAATTGTGATTTTAATTTTTTTTTAACCACACATTTGAATTCTAAGCAACTTTTTCAAATAACTTTTTTGGATATGATTTCATCTAACCTCACTTGTTGCAGATTCGTGGCATATTTTTCAAATTTACCACCATACTAGTGGTCACGTGACGTGTGTCAAAATAAATTGTGGGGTTCTTAGACATGCACAACCTATCCCCTAAAAGAATTTTTAGGAAGTTTTGATAATAAAAAAATTTCCCATATGTTGCAATATTTATGCCGGTCACTGTATATACATATATACGCTACCTTTTGCGTAAAAACTTCTCGCGGTCTTCTTTGCACAAGCGTAAATAAAAATACCTAAATGGGCAGATACAATATGTCGGGTAGAAGACTGAACATATTTATTTAGGAATATAAAACTTAATACAGTAACAGTAAATTAATAAACCAAAGTCTTAGTCATCATCACAATTCTTAGGTACACCGCGGCTGAAAGGTAAGTTCTCGTCAGCATCTTCACAAAAGACACACAAAAACGCTTAAGATGTTGTAGGTTCTGATACTTTTGCACGGATATAGGAACTCTGTTGATGTATTTTAAATTAGGCAGTTCAAACTGAACAGGAGGAAGTTCACAGAAGTTTTCCCGTTTGCGTTTAAGAGGAACAACGACAGAAGAGATGTAGGGTCCATTGTATGTCTCTCTGTGTTTGATCATTCTAGGTATACCTGCAGATCCGGTCAACTCTTTGATTGGTCTGCTTTCAAACGGACCCTTCTTAACAAAAAACTCCGAAAGGCAAGTAGTCCATGATCGAAAAAGAGTAAACTTGTTTATGGTAGTCCTCCATAAACTTTCCGTGCACCTTCTTGACATTCAATTCTTCTGGTAAATAGAATCTTTCTGACTCACGAAGACTGTAATAAGCTTTTCGTCCTTTAAAGGATTTAATATGTTCGTACACTGCATTTTTTGTATCTTCTTTAAGTTTATGATGGTGGTTAGAATGTCGGCCATGTTTGTCTGGTTCTACTTGTCCAACAGTGACCAAGTGAGGCTGAATATTCTGAATACGTTTCGCAGATATGCCGTGTAAAGTAAGCATTGCTGTGCAGCATATTGGTACCTCAACTTATTGTTAGCTAGTATTCCGTTCAACTCGAACTCTGTAGCTATACCAAAATGAATGATACTGAACCTCTTCTTCATTTGCTTGTCTGCTTCGATGTCTTTTTACAAAACCATTAAAACCCCTTAAATATATGTTCTGCTCGTCGTGTGTCTTAAGGTTATTAAAGTGTTTTGTTATTGCTGTCCTTTCTTCAGCTACAATGTTTTGAATGCACTTAAACCTACTACATTCACAACTGACACCACTTTCATGAGTTTGCAATTTTAGTTTCTTGGAAACATCACTTATTCGCCCATATTTTCCGCGCTTTTTCGAGGCATATTGCTGTCTGTTGCGGTGCTCATCCATTTTAGAATTTAGCACTTACTACAGGCACATCTACAAAAGCACTTAGCACAGTAACATCAGCAAGATGAGACTCGATCTTGCAACTAACAAACAATGTGTCAAACTATTTACCGAGCATGATTTCACACGTGTGCGCAGTCTTGCAATGCTTCCACGTGGACATTCATCTTTTTTTTCCTACAGAGTAGATCTCTATAGTGCTATAACTTGTCACCCTCACCGTTTTTATTCTGTATGTGGATTTCATGAAAAAGTAACGGCCTTCAACTATATTATTACGTAGTTATCTCGAAATGGTGATATTTGGACATTCATCTTTCTTTCACTGTAGGTACCCTTCATATGATTCAACTTGATAAAAATATCTGTTTATGTCTATTAGAAACTTTTGCAGCGTCTCTTTTTTTCTTGTACACACGTGTCAGGCCCGGATTCAACAAAATTCATTTCACAAAATTTGGTAATTATTAAAGAAAAAAATATTTTAATATATGATCCTACACAATATTTTCGAAAACGATCATAATATTGATCATTCTAATGTAAAATTA
>SMLS01050436.1:0-10039 GCA_004785975.1 Popillia japonica | reverse complement strand
AGTATCCAAAGTATCGTCGATCCGAGGTAGGGGATAACTGTCTTTCTTCGTCACATTATTCAGGAGTCGATAATCTACGCAAAATCTAGTGGTACCATCCTTCTTCTTAACCAACACCACTGGAGAAGCCCACGGACTCTTCGATGGTTCTATCACGCCATCCCGTTCCATATCTCGGATAATTTGTTCGGCTTCGTCTCGCTTAGCCAGTGGCAACCTTCTAGCTGCTTGACGAATCGGCCTCGCATCTCCGGTGTCTATTCGATGTCGTACCACGTTAGTTCTTCCCTTGGAACCGTCTTCAGTTTCAAAAACATCTTGATAGCGACCAATCAAAGCTCTCGCTGCGTGATGTTGATCAGCCGTCAGACTCTCACAGGTCATATTCATTATGTTGTTCAAAAGCTTGGGGGATTGACTGGGTGTCGTCGTGAGGGTACATGCTCTTTGGACAATCGATGATATACATGAACAACTTCCCAATGTGGCTCCTTTCTTAATCTTCACTGGGTAGTCATTAAGATTCATCAATCGGACAGGAATATCCTCTTTGGTCCGGATTATCGTTTTGGCAAACAGAATCCCTTGAGGTAGACTATTGTTCGGGTCTGGTTCTAACATCACAATTTGGTTTTCTGGTACCCTCTCATTTAGAGTGGCTGAAGCAATCACCTGCCTACGCCCCTCAATCATTATGTCACTGGCCAGAATCACACGAGTGACCATATCTCTGGAGCGATTTAGAACAATGTCCTCACCATTCACTCTAAGTATTCCTCCGTGAAGGTCCAATTTGAAACCAAACTCGGCCATTATGTCCATTCCAAGAATTACGTCCTGTTCAATGTTCGCCACCAGTACGCGATAACTGAAGCTCGTATCACCCATGCGGAAGTCGGCAATCGTCTCCCCGTGTACGTTGACTGCTTCCCCTGTAGCCGTACGCAATGCACATCTGGTTGGCAAAACTGTCTTCCTTGCCTCAAGAATCTCTGGGCGAACGATTGTCATTGTTGCACCAGTATCTAGCAACATATCTCGAGGCTGGGCGTTTACAAAGCCAGTCACAAAAAGACTATTTGTGTGGCTTTTCAAGGTTGCGACAATTACTGACGCTTCAGTGCCGTCAGCAACATGGGTGAACGACTGCCCCTTCGCGTCAATCCTTTTCAGTTTCCCGCCTGCCTTTCGTAACTGAGGACAATTGTTCCTCAAATGTCCAACTTTTCCACAATTCCGGCAACTATTTCTTGATTTCATCGCTTCAAGCACTTTTCCCATAAACTCCTCAACAGGATCTGTCTGTTTCTCCGCGCAGTTCTCTATTGTTCGTACGCGGGCCTGGCTTTGTATGGATTCCTTGACCGCTTCGAATTCAAGGCCTTGCGACAAAGCTTCGTTTAATGTTTTTGGGCGTGCCAACTTGACCGCTTGCTGTGTTTCGATATCTCGGAGCCCATCGAGGAATTTGTCGATGGCCAAACTTTCTCCGACTTCGTCAGGGACTGTGGGATACGCACATCTGGTTAAGCGGAATACCTCTGCTTGATATTCTTGTAAACTTTCGGTGGACTTTTGTAAGCGATTTTTCAATTGTGATCGGTATACTTGTTCCATGTGGTTGCGGCCGAAACGCATTTCTAACTGTTTCACAAGTTCTCCGTAGTTCTGTCGTTCCGCTAGAGGTATGGCTTGAAGTACTCCCAAAGCATCGCCACGTAACGTCAGTGATAGGTTACCTGCTTTGGTGGTTTCATTCCAGGCATTTATCATGGCAGCTGTTTCAAAAAGCGTCATATGTTCTGCTAGCGGTGTTTTGCCGTCGAAAGTTGGTAATTTACTTTGTCCTTGAACTATTGGGGTCGCTTGGATTACTTCTTGTTTAATCACTTCCGGTGGTTGCGGCTGGGACAAGTTGTTAATATCCGCCAAATTTGTTTGCCCCAATTTTGCTTCCATTTGCTGAATACGCTCTTCCAGCTCTTTAGATCGTTCTTCTGCTTTTCTGGAATTTTCTTCCACCATTTGTTCTACTCTCTGCTCTAGGCTTCTAGAATTTTCTCCTAGCCTCTGCTCTAGGCTTTCTATTGTTCTAGAGTTTTCTTCTAACCTCTGTTCTAGGCTTCTTGAATTTTCTTCTAATTTCTTTTCGAGGCTTCTAGAATTTTCTTCCATTGTTCTAGAATTTTCTTCTAACATTCCTTTCAGTTCGGTAATACCGCCATCCACCTCGAAAACGTGGTTGTCTGGATTCTCACCGTTTGCTTCCATCACTCTTCGAAGCCGTTCCAAAAGATCTTTTTTCTTTCCATTAGTATCTTCATCTCTTTCCTCAAGTTCTCTCTTGAGATCTACGACTTTTAGATCTTTCAGTCTCATTGCCATTTTTATTTATTTCGTTACAAAAAAAATTATCGCCAAACCCCACACCTGACACCAATTGTTACGTTTTTAGGGTTTTTAAATAATCTTCAGGCGATAATATTTTCTCAGAAGTATTTATTTAAACTAATTTAACACTTAAGAATTACTTGGTAACGTAGAACACTAATTAAACTATTTATTTCAACTAACACAAATTTATATGCACGTTTCGTATTTATATTCACAGCGTCCGTTCTAATTACGCGCTAGTTCAAGACTGTCCCGCATACGAGATTGTCACCCTTATATACATAAAATATAGCTTCTAGAATTCTCTACACTAAACTAGACTGTTCTAGAACGCCCTCTCTAGAATGTCTCCAGAAAAACACGCGAACCATCCATATATCATAATTACAGTGCACTGCATAATCCATTTTAAACGGCTTTGTCGCTAGATGACGCCATTCGTAACAATACATTACATAAAGTCATTAGTAAATAGAATGAACATAAGTGGTCTACGATTAGACCTTGTAGAACTCCTGAAGTAACATGAAACAACCGCGATTTGCATCCATTGTAAAGTAGATACTGTTTTCTATTAGATAGATAAGTCTCAAAGAATATTAGTAGAGAATCACTAAAGCCAATTATCTCCAATTTTTTTAATAGTAAATTGTGTACAATTCTATCGATAGCTTTTGATACATCTATACAGAGGGGCTGTGAAGAAAAATAATAAATTTTGAGTTACCAAAATAAACTATTGGCGAGCCAAAACTGAATTCTCTGCATCCAGGAGTGTATCTGAAGTATATACCAATGTGTTTCAACAGAATTTATGAAATAAGTTAGGTACTTGATAATTTACGATTTATCATTTGTTTCACTTTTACTAATATAAATTAATTAGTTTATTAAATATTAGTAGATAGCAGCCAAAAAAATACCACTTATGATAGGCTATATAAAATACCCACCCACCCGTTTCAAATGTATTTAAAAGAAACGTTTGAAAGTAGTTACTTTCGTAAACTATAAGGAAAGAAGTTTACGTAAAACAATTTATTCTCTAGAAATAGAACCTGAACTTGGTGACGATTCACATCAATCACTAACGTGTTTTCTAATAAGTGCTTTTTCTAGAATTTTTGGCGTTTCTGTAGCAGTTGAACTGACTATTAAAATTGAATGTTTCAAACTAGGATATCTGTTACCATACATTTAATGCATAATTATCTTGAAACAAATTTGTTAGTAAATACAATTTTTCCAGGCCCCCTAGCAAATACAAGATTTGAAAATGTTTATGCTTAGGGTTACAAAAGCTACAATGAGCCTTATTAGAAAAATTATTTTGCTATATTCTTTTTATTAATTTAAGTACGAAATACTTTATACAGCAATGCGTGGACATTTGCGAAAACCTGAACATACGCCTTTACAGATGACATTCTCTGGTATCCTCTCCGTATTAAATGAAGCAGACTCTAGGGAAATTTAACCAGAATTGAGTTGATAAAATAGAAAAAGTTAGAAATGGTGCAGTTAATGAAATTATTATTTATTGAAAATAATATCAAGCGGTTATGTATATTTTCGCATAAGTTTAAAACTTTAAAATTGTGCTATAATGATTTTTAATTTGTACAGCAGTTGGTCTTAGCGAAGTTAAACCTCGATTATTAGCTAAATAAGCTAACCATATATACAATGCGAGTAACAAAGATTGAAGCGTGCTGGTTCTATATTTGTTTCTAATTTTATCAAAACTATCTGCTAATTAGACTTTTATCCATAATGCGTTTGAATTTGCTGTCAAGTAGTGTATTAGTCTGTCATTTTGTCTGTTTATATTGATGGTATAGATTTTTTTGATTATTGATACGCATATGTATAGTTCGTTTCTCCATATTGGGTTATTTTGGCAGGCTTTAATCTTTCTTGCTCGCATTGTAGCTTTTTCGAGAAGCAATTCTGCTGTTTCTTTGAGATTAATTGTTTACTATTTTCCAAGATTTCTTAACTAATGTTCACACACAAAAGTACATAGTAGGCTAGACCCCAATTGGATCAAGAGTATTTTAATAATGTTGAACGTGTTTTACGGGTGTATTCAATGTTTACAGAAAGTAATTATAAAAATAAGTGAAATATGTATACGTAAGGAAATATTAATATAGGCCATACATGAATATTAATAGCATAAACTAACATCTTGCTTATATCGCATAAAATTTGAAAAAAATTATCATCTCTTAACCATATGTTTACTTTCGTTGTTATATAGGTCTCGCTCCATTTATATCGTAATATGGCCAAAGTACGCAGTGCGTAAATCATCATAAAATTGTGTAAAGAGAGTTAATCGCCGTGTAATGACAGTCGTTCTTTACGAAAACACAACCTTTAACCGACTGTATAATGTATGAGGTAGGAACTAATACATTCAGAAACCGTGGACCGAATTTTTGTATCTCAATGTGTTGACTTAAATTTCCATAACGGAGATTGCTATTTTCAGCACGAAATGTGATATTTTATCTCTGAATACACAAAAAAACAAGTCTTTATGGAAATAGGGGAGTGTATAATTAAATTTAATAAAATGACATTTGATAGTGTATTTAAATAAAATAATTTTTACGACCTGTAATGATTATGCATTAATGTAGCAGTAGGGAAATAAAAAAGTAGAACAATCATTTCTTGCAAAAATGTGTAGTTTATAATCCATTTCAGCGTCACAAAATCCTACGCCACTGTGACAACAGTTGGAAAGATGGGGGCAACGAATATTCGGCTACTAGTCGGTATTCGACCTATTCGGCTACTTTTATCCTGTTCGGCCGAATACCAAATATCTAGCGGCCGAATACTTTTAAGTAAGATGTTTTGTTGTAGACAGGTAATTGATAAAATAAAACTATATTTATTAAATTAGAAACCAGACCAGGAGAGAAAGAAGAAAATTGTAACTACACTCCGAATACAGATAAGGGCAAGCCAGAAAATAAGACAAAGAAACATCCATATACCAGATTAGCTCCCCGGAATGAAGAAGGTAAACCACTTTGTTTTGTATGCAAGCGTTATGGGCAGAATCAGCAGAATACTGCGAGTAAAAGAGAAAATGCCCCAATATCTAGCGAAACATTAGTAACATCTAGTAGAGAAGAAGATAAAGAAGGAAATTTGAAGTATTTTAAGGAAGCTCTGATAAATGGCAAACCCATTCAGGCATACGTAGACCAGGGTAGTAAATGTGTGCTGCTTAGACGATCCGAAACCGAGAGACTGAACTTA
Source organism: Popillia japonica (assembly GCA_004785975.1). Classification (NCBI taxonomy): domain Eukaryota; kingdom Metazoa; phylum Arthropoda; class Insecta; order Coleoptera; family Scarabaeidae; genus Popillia; species Popillia japonica. The sequence continues at coordinate 4,366 of SMLS01050436.1, read as the reverse complement.
AAATACCAACCGATCCAGCAAATCTTTATAATTAGGTGTTATGGATCAGGTGAAGTGAAACCTCTTGGGAAACTTGAAGCATTCGTAGAAGTAGACGAAGCTAAAGCCGTAGCCGAGATGTTTGTGGTACCAGACCAGGTTCAGCAAATCCCTCTGCTTATTGGACAGCCATTCCCGGAACAAAGGCATGTAACCATTATTCGGCGAAGAAACACCTTACGTCTATTTAATGAGCCAATGACGAATAAAGACGAAGAGGACGGTGACGATTTGAAAATACGCAAGCCCATGCATCATCACACAGGTATATACCGAATGATAGGTATCGAGTAGCAGATTTACCGGAAACCCAAAGAAGACAAAGGTTTTATGAAGGAATTGTGCCAGTTGGTGCAATGAAGAACTATGTGGTAGAGACAGAGGATGACGCTAGCGACACCGACGACGACGTTGGCTCAATAACCCAAGAATATGAACCACTGTGCGAGATCCAAGAAGAAAAGGTAGGACAGTTGGAAAGAGACGAAGATGAGAGTCCACAATAAGCAGGAAGCAGTGCAGATGATAAAGAGGATATTGAGTATAGACAGAGAGGAAAAAGAAGAGGAAAGATACCAAGTGCATTGAAAGAGTATGAACTTTATTAGGAAGCTATTAGATACATCGAGTTATTAGTGATAATAAGTTTTTATTGAAAGATTTATTTTTTTTATTTCTTTTCTGTGGTTGTACAGTTTGATGTCATCAGCATAGGCAAGAACAGGAGAGCAGAAAAAAAGTAGGAAATCATTGATAACTAAATGGAACAATAGAGGACCCAAATTTGAGCCTTGCGGAACTCCAGAGCTGGGAGAAAACTTGTACGAAAGAAATCCATTGTATAGGACATAGCATCGGCGATCAGTCAAATATGAATCAAGGAGCTTTATAACTGGTGGACCAAAGGCATAGAAACTAATTTTATGCAGAATAATTTGATGATCTATAGTGTCAAGTACTCGTGAAAGATCAGTATAAACCACATTTAATTTTGAGTAAAATGAAATCAAGAGAGGAATAATACAACAAAATTAATCTAGGTTGCCGGACCTTCTTTCCACCTTGACATCAAAGAACCTGTTTAATGGGGTGGGCATAAATCACCTGGCAGCCTTAAATACAAGGCATGCGTCAGTTAGTATGCTTGTAGGCTTGTCGACCACGAGACAGATCATCAAGAAATGGCACAAAATGTTTTGTTCGAGTAAAGTTTTCGTTACAACAGCCTGTGTTTTTGTTGTTGAAACAGTTTTATTGTCTTGATCGCGATTACGGAGCTATTGAAGAGGGTTTTAGAGAAAAGTGGTCTGGTACACAATTCTCAAACCACAATTACATGCTTGAATTTGCCAAAAAGTTTAAAAAGACCTGCAGTGTTCAAGATGCAAAGCGTACCGGGCGTCCATGTTCGGTGCGCACTGAAGAGAATACCACGATCGTCGCATTTGCGTCGAAAATCCTCGCCGCTCTGCCAAACGGACATCGTTGGACCTGGCAATACCATCTCGTACACTTCTTAGAATCCCCAAGACCATCTGCCGCGCATCGAATTGTAGCTATGAAAGCAGCCGATCCTTTTTTCGAGAGAAAAATCTTGTAGTAACGAGGCTCACTACCAGCACTTCCTAATATGGAGTGGTAGAGGTGGCTGCATTGCTTGGCCCCCAAGGTCTCCGGACCGATGGACTTTTCAAAATGGGGCCTGGTAAAAGAACCGGCTTTTCACGCATCGGATCGCAAACGTCGAAGATATCAATATTGGTTAACAATCGAGTTCGATATCATCAATGAAGACCTCAAGATGTTCGCCCGTATTGTTAATTCAATCGAAAAACGTTATTTGAAGTGTATCAAGATGAACGGCGAACACTTTCAACACCTACCTATTGTAAATATTTTTGCGTTATAGGTAATAAAAGAGTTTTAATGACTTAATGTTTTTAGATTTGTGCAAATTTGCTAAGTAACTTATGCCCACCCCCTGTATAAAGTACTTTTTCGCACATGCTTTATTATGTGGCGACTGTACTGGCTCACATCGTATATTGGGAGGGACGGTTGTAGGACCGTAGGTAATCCTTCCGGTTTTTGTATAGTACGCAGCTGGCGAAAAATTAAAAATATTTTAAATTACAGCAGAATGTTTTGAATAGTGACGTAAAACCGGTATTTGATTGTAAATATAACATTATCACTGGCACAGTATATTCTCAACATAGGTACTTATAAAAAACGCTAGTCTTAAGGTTAAATTATTTTGTTGTTCTTGCCTAGAACTCTTTCTTTTGTTGGTGAATAATGATAATAAAATGCAACGTAACAACAATAATGGTAGTAGTAAAAAATGTATCAAATGCAATAATATAATGTGCTTTGATAAATTTGTACATACTTATGTATGCATGATACAAAACACATAAACAACACAAACCATTTCTTCGCTACAATAGGGTGGTATCCCAAACAGCAATAGGGGAACAAAGACACCTAATTAAAGAAATGGACATCTTTGTCTGATCTTTCTCCTACAGTCTTACTCTTGTTCCTAGTGGTACAGTCTAGCACTGTGTAGTGAGCATACAATATACATTTCCGTATCAGTCATAAATTCTATTATCGTTATTTTGTAATTGATGGTTATACATCAATATGTACTTTTGTATATAGGTACTTACTGTATAAGCAATTTTTTGGTCATAACCAAATAAATCTGGTCTAAAACCATTGCAGGTTTAACAAAACCGCCGACACTGCGATATTTACACCATTTTTGTGAACCGTTAGTATAGTAAATTTTTAATCCATTTAGAAGCAGTACAAAAAAACTACGATGCCCTTGGGGCAAATGGAAAAAATAAAACTCCAAAATATCCTTAAATTTCCACATTATTGTAGTTAAAGCTAACCGATTTATTTTCTTCCTATATTATAATATTCACAATTTTATTTATAAAATTATATGCAATATCTTCAGAAAAATATCTTCAAAATAAAATGACAAAATGATACACTTTAATCAAATAAATTATAATATAGATATTATATACATGAGTGACACGATATCGTAATATAGACATATATATTAAATAAAGAGTAAATACACAAAAAATGTAAAGGTAGGCAATTTACATACCACAAGTACTTCATGTTAAGACGTAAAAAAGAATTGCTTAGTTTTTCTGTTGACCCTTTTATTATTGATACAAAATTATTAGAAATTGATTGGTTTTCCGCAATAGGCGGCTAAGTTAGCTTCCCGAAGCGCTTCTGCGCAAGTTGGATGAGCATGACAAGCTCTAGCGACATCTTCAGCTGCCGCACCGTACTCCTGAGCCAACACAGCCTCATTGATAAGTTCTCCAGCAGATGGACCAATAATATGCGTACCCAGGATTCTATCAGTAGCTTTGTCGGAGAGCACCTTAACGAAACCGTCCGTCTCGTTATTCGTTTTTGCTCTGGAGTTGGCAAGGAATGGAAATTTACCAATTTTGTATTCGATACCCTCACTCTTCAAATCTTCCTCTGATCTTCCAACCCACGCTACTTCCGGATGTGTATAAATGACGGATGGAATGCAGTTATAATCGATATGTACTGGGCCACCTTTAATACCTTCCACGCAAACAATGCCTATAAACAAATTAATTATATATTTATTAATACTATTACCTAACGGAAGAGCTTCAACCAGTTTACCTTCATCTTCAGCTTTGTGAGCCAACATTGGTCCATGTATGCAATCACCTATTGCGTAAATATTGGGGATAACAGTTTGGAATACTGAATTAACTGGAATACGTCCACGTTGATCTCTTTCAATTCCTAGTTCCTCCAACCCGAGATTAGTGGTGTAAGGCCTTCTACCGATGCACACTAGTAATACTTCGCATTCTAGCTGTAATGAAGCATTTGAATATTATTACGATACCTGATAAGAATTGAAAAAGAAAAACATTTACATTGAACTGTATTTTAAAATAAGTGGAATGGCATCGGAGTAATCCTGCTGCCCTAAACCCTACTAAAGTACCAAATAATTGTAAAGTTAAGTGAATCTATCTCACTCTGTCACTTGCGTCTACAGAAGTTGATCGACTTTCCATTTATTTGTAAGATGAATCATAGTCATACAATGTGTTAGGGGTAGATAGTAAACCTTGACTACAAAAAATTACTTTTCATATGGCCAAACTTTCTTTGTAGCTAGATGCCGTTCGAGTTATATGTATAGTATATAGAGTTCACTGCACGTTTGTGTAATGGTACTCTTATACAGAAAAACTTTCTAAGTACATGTATTGTCTCTTTGCCATGAATCAAAAAA
>SMLS01050434.1:0-11247 GCA_004785975.1 Popillia japonica | reverse complement strand
AATCCGCACCAATTTTGCGAATATGGACATCAAAGAAAGTTTTCTATTAATGTTTGGTTATGGATAATAGATCATACAGTGATTGGACCAATTTACTTTCCGAACCGCCTAGATGCTGCTGGATACCTCAATGTTTTGGAAGAAGTTTTAGATGGTATGCCACTGAATTTGCGACAGAATATGTTCTACATGCACGATGGAGCTCCTGCTCACTACGGTCTCATTGTTAGAGAATGGTTAGACGCACATTTTCCAAACAGATAGATTGGTCGTGGTGGACCAATATCTTGGCCGGCTAGATCACCCGATCTTAATCCATTGGATTTCTTTGTTTGGGGTTTTATGAAAGAAAAAGTATATGTTACGCCTCCCTTATATGCAGACGAGGTGAGGGAGCGTATAATCGCAGCAGTGTTGGAAATTACGCCAGAAATACTGGAGCGAGTAATTGAAAGTATACCGTGAAAGCTGCAATTTTGCAGTGAAACCGACGGTTTTCAATTTCAACATTTAAGGCAATAAAATAAATTCCAATTTGACAGGCCCATCACAAAAATTTACTGGTGGGTAAAATTTATACAGGTTCCAACATTCGAGGGACATCATAATAAAGTGCGGACATTTCAACAAGATTCCGCTCCAGCTCATAAGACAAAAACCGTACATTGAGGCATTTGTTAATAATTAGGTATCATTACATGTAATTGTTTAATAAAAAATACTGTCGAAGTAAATTTTGTTTCGATAAATAAATAGTGAATTGAAAAGCGTTATTTTATCATTTCTTATAGTTCAAATCTTCAAATAATAGTTTTGTGTGTAGAGTCAATTACAGCGCAAATCATAAAATGTATATTGTACATACATACAACATTGTTGCCAAATATATGTTTTCTTCAAGTGGTTGCTGAAGAGATACGAACCATGATACACATTATAGCAAGTAACATTTTCAATTCAGAATTGAATGAAGAATGTCGTTATGTGTAGTTCTTGCGCCAATTTATGCACACCCTGTATAAGTCTATAAATCTTAACGTAATCTTTTAGTATTCAAAATGAGATTTATATAAGAATAATATGAAAACGATTTTATCGTGCGTTTAGTTACAAATACGAGCCTCGTGCAACGCAGATTCACTTTTGGCTTAATTACAATTTAACATTATTCCAACAACCTACCCAGTCCACATGCTTTCCGTTTGATTGCATAGATAATGTTATAGTTTCATTCTTCCACCTTTTCAATGTAGTTTATAGGAAAAGTAAAATACAATATTTGTGAATTACACTGCTTTGCTAGGACCAAAATTACCATTACTTTATATTTTTGGGAGATAAAAATTTACAAATGCCATGTATTGCTCCTGCAATTACTTTAATGCAATATGCAGCGGAAAATTTGTTTAAATGTTCAAAAAATGGGCCTCATTTGAATTACATGTATCGCCAAAGCAGATCGTGGTGTTGCCACATCTTCTTTACCTGACTAACAGCACGGGTGGTTCTTTCAAATTTGAAATTTCGGGCAAGTTGTGCGCGCCTCTGCGAACAGTCTGGAGAACTAAATATAGTATTGTTGCCAAGTCATACTAGGCTTTATATTTAAAGCAATTATAATCAAACATCAAAAGAGGTTTTAATATGAAATAACAGTCTGTTTATAACGATATTTTCACCAAAAAGTCTTTTTCTTGCTCTTATTATTAAGTAATCTATCAATAATTATGATTAACTATAAGAGGAAGCGACATGGCAACGGTGTACAATATTGAGGATACAACAGGATACACAGATAGAGGTATGCTCGTTTCAAAACCAAATATCGTCGAAGCCGCGCATGACGTCAGTGCGAGACAAATTACATATGAAATTTATTTCAATAGAGGTTAAAATCGCTGGTTTCGTAGGCGGGATTTGTATTTTACAATTAATGCTTCGCAATGACATATGCATAAGATGCGCGTCGGCATACCTCTATAAAATATCTGTGTATCCTGGGCATCCTGGGATACAATAAAAATGCAAATCATGATGACGTAGTGCTTTGAGGTTATGAACAAACGAAGCATCAAGTTCCGGGTAAGTTTTGTTATTATCAATTGTTGTTTTATTTTATTAATTGTTATAGTAATTTGGCACTTGGAGAATTTATTTGGTGTCATACGTCAGTGCGGTGGTCTTAATACACATCCAAGTTGTCATCAGTTCATTGCCAATTTTAAAACTTGTTTTCTAAATAATTTAGTCTTCTCGTTCTATCGGGTTCAATTGTGAGGAAGATTGTGGGCATATCTTAAGTAATCTGCAATCTTTTATGACTGCTATTGAACCTAAAAGTGCTAGGACTTGTGCATTGTATAAGACAAGAACGAACTAGAAGCTTCTTCTCGAAATGTTCCGATTAATGATGAAATTGATTTTAATTATCAAGCCATCACCTATGTCTTTGGATTCATCCTTAGAAAACTTAATTTACCCGATTGTGAGGTTAGTAAATCTTCTTTATTCTCTGCTAACGTAGAACCTCATCATACATTTACAATGTTTAAGGAATTTGGTGATTCAAATAATCTTTATCCCACTTTTAGTTTGGTATTATATGTTAATAACATTTACGATAGGATGGTTGTCTTGCTAATATCATTTGGTCATGTAAATTCTATTCAAAAGAAAATGTTGGTAACTTTGCAGAAGGTTAGCTTGTCATGGTATGCTTGCGTTAATTAAGGTCATCAAACTTTGGTTCAAGAACAGCTGTTAAATATATCTACGAGTTTAATTATTAGGAAATTTTGTGATGATATTTGTCGGCCTTCTACTGACAGATCTGATAATTGAAACGCAAGAAAAATTGCATAGATGATGCATTTGCAGAGGGTAAGACATTTCTACTGTTTTGTGCATATGAATTGTCCTTACGTGATGTAGTTGTTTATTAGAGTTTCAGTTTGTTTATTGTTATGAGTACATAGTTTATTTTGTTATTTTTTCAAGACTATTGTCCCTCTGTCCCAAATTATGGTATACATTCCACCAAAATTCATGGATTAAAACAAGTTTGGGAAATTAACGAGTTTCTACACATTTAATATAATCTACATGCGGTGTTTGTAATGAAATATAAGGCGGCTATGTTTAAAAACAGTTCAGTTATTGCGCATGCGTCAGTTAAAAAACGACAGTTTGCTCAAAAATAACAAGATACCCGTTGTGTCGAAAAAATCGAAAATATTTTACACAAAATGTACAAAAGAGACGTAAAATCGAAACAATTAACGTATGAACAGCGTACTGGAATTTTACAGTTCTTGTTACAACACAAAAACGACAGCAAATTGAAGCGCGGTATTATTGGCCAAGCCGCTGAATTAATAACCTGTGTTGAAAATGCCTTTGACACATTAACTAAAGAAAAATTAGATAATGTATTCTTGACACTACAAAAATGCATGGAGTCAACCATGTTGGCTTCAGGAGGCAACGACTATAAAATTCAACACATCAGTAAAGAAAAACTTCGTCGCGAAGGGCGTTTACCTGTTTCTATTACATGCAGCCAAACTGCCATTGAAACAGCAAAATTCTGTTTAAATATGTAAAATTGCCGTTAATGTATTATATATATGATCTATACATTTAAATTAAGTTACAGCTTGAGTTATATAGTGTTATAAATGCAATAAAGCATTTTTCAAGTTTTGTATACCATAATTTGGGACAACTAGAAAAGAGAAATGTATACCATATTTTGGGACAGAGGGAGTATTTATTAATGTATTTTTATTATATGCGAGAGAATGTTATATTATTTATATACATGTCATTTATTGAGTTTTAAATATTTATTTTTGTTAGAGTTTAACTTTATTTTTTCCAGATATTTTTTTTTATACACGTAAATACGTGTCTGTGATTTCTATATTTATAGATATATCGCACTGATGAGATCAAACAAGATCGAAACACGTATTTAGAGTATATTTAGAACCAAAAAAAGCATTGTTCTCATTTAAAAGTACTGCCATCGCCGTTGTTTACAAATTTAGTAGAATTTTAGAAAACCACCAGGGCGGCGTTCTCGTAGGGGTCCAATTTTTACCGTGGAATGCGTCACTAACAGGCAACCAACACTTCTTCGACAGCAACTCGGTGTTGTAAATGACACGACATACGTCCCAATTGAATCTTTATGTACAAAAAAGGACATCCTATAGACGTATGTTACACAGTTGTATGTTTAGCACTATGGCATGTCGCTAGAATGGAGACGTAAGGAGAGGTAGTAAACGTTGGCGGAGTTGATCAGCTGGTATCGGTCACTCTTATGTGTAATTAATTAAACAAAGATTTTGTTAAATAGTATATTGACAGCCACAATTTTTATTACATTATTAATCCAACATAAAACACAATAAATTAGCATCTTTTGATACATATTGTTTGAAGATATGATTCTTCACTATATTCCAATTGTTCTGATAATTAGCACATAACTTTTTTAATTCACAGTATGGAGTTGTTTTATTTATGTTACTTATCTCTAATCTTTCTGCAATACCAATAAAATCTCTCATTAATTCCAGTTTACATATTCCTACTCTAGAGTGTTTACTCATTGTTTTCTTTGTTGCGCCTTGCTTTTTTCCGTCAACAGAAATTTCTGGTTTCCTGTAGAAGACAAAACAATATTTAATGAGTTGAACATAAATAAAATTAATATTTCTTGAAAAGTAGTGGAACCCTGATATTACAGCGATTTTCTAAGTTGTTCTAAGGGTTATCAGTAGAGGTCCTGTATATTTTTGTTTTATGTAAATATGTATTCGTCGCTCTGTTATAACATTACAAAAATGTCGTGTCGTTAATTATATTGCAACGGGAGATAAGTCAGGCTAGTACAGACTTATCGAGACAATACCTCAAGTTATCTCTGAATCAGGATACACAGATACAGGTATGCCCGTTTCAAAACCAAATACAGTAGAGTCTCGATTAACCGTCACCTTTGGGACCGTTGGGGCGACGGATGAGAGAATAGACGGTTAACAGAAATTGGTCTCCGGATCATCGAGGAGCATTGGCGATCGATAAAAATAAAATGCTGCTGACTATTTATAACACAGATTGGTTTGGGGAAAATTTAGTAAAGCTCTAGTTAGGTCTTTAAAATGCAGTAAAACATACATACATAGTATGTATTGCTCTTTATACATTGAAAAATTTTCAAATTGAAATGTTCTGATTGGTTGATTATAAGCAGCGCAGTGGTTCTTTAAAATCAAATTGGGGTATACAACTTATAAACATATCTACTGCACTGAATTGCAGTGTTAATTTTTGATTTTTTTTCTCAGAGATCTGACGGTTAATAGAAACTGACGGTTAAAAGGGTGACGGTTAATCGAGACTCTACTGTACTGTCAAAGCTGCGCATGACGTCAGTACTAGGCAAATTACGCTTAAAATTTATTTCGAGAGAGGTTAAAATCGCTGGTTTTGTAGGCGAAATTTGTATTTAACCATTAATGCTTCGCAATGACGTATGCATAATATGCGCGTCGGCATGCCTGTATCCGTGTATCCTCCGCTGAATATATATTCGTGCCCCCTACTGCTAGGCAGTCGTTCTTACCATTACAGCTATCAAGCTATGAACGTCAAGTAGGAAGGACAACTGAGAGATATTAAATTCTATTAAGCCGTGCAAAAATTAAGTGAAATCTGCTTTGCGCCTTAGTTTACAGATGTTCTGGGAGAGATGAAAATATTCTAGGTAAAGAAGCTATTAATCTTCCAGGATCTCAAGCGTCAATTGGAGGACCAGTTTGATGGTGCCGTATATGAATATCAAGTAAAAATCAGATACCATCACACCTTCACATTACTTTGAGACCACTTGTTCAATAGTCGATTTGTCTTTATCATAGCACAACCACAGCACCAGAGTAGCAATTGCAATGATGAGAATAATTCTGTTTGCCCATATATAGCCAGTCATTACTTTTCAAATTTGGTTAGATTCATTGAAATTCTAGTTTTAACATCAAGTTTTAAGGAAATGGAGAGAATAGAAAATAGAATTATTACAGCAAAATGGTATCTCATAGCGTTTTCCTTTGGGAGAACTAGTTCTGCACTAGCACTCAAGGTCAAATATAGTGACATAAACGCATTATCACTCCTACCTAAAACTGTACTATTTTCCTAAAAATGCACTGAGTCAGTGCCGCCTGTTCCTATCCACCAAGCACTACCGAGCAAGAATTGTACGTTTTCCAATGGAAAAAATAGTAGTTTTGCGAATGAGTGACGACAGTGGCGGCTCGGGGTTGTTCACATAGGGAATGCATAATTTCCTAACATTCCTAGACTAAATATATATTTCAATTTCCTCACACTCTTAGACTAAATATATTTTTCAAATGCCCTTCGGAATTTTCATGTTTCGTAATTTTAGCACTAAGATGAATTAAAGGCTCTTATTCCGTTCTTTGACCAAGACGGTTCACTACCAAACAAAAGACACGGAAAACAAAACAAAGTATTTTTAATTTTATTCCCACAAATCCAGTCATTTTTCTGATAAATATCTGTTTTGAATTTTATTATAACCTCTTTACCTTTAACAGATTGTTTATTTTCTAAATATAATTGAGGCATCGGCCGTTTAAGATTTTTTAGTGCGATTTTTTCATCATACGTTAACGCAGACTGGAGATCTTGCTCACACGCTATGCATTATACGATATGGAAGTAAAACAAAATACAGTTCTCCCCACCTTCAATGTAATGGTAATGGCATAACGGAGCAACGGCTGGGCTTTGCTCACATATTGCGACATCTAGCGCGATTTGTAAATAATAAATTTCTCCAGTTAGATTATCGGTATCTGCCGTTACCGACTTATCATTTCTTGACAAATTGGCGGCCACGTTCCTGTTCAATAACTATAAATACGCAATAAATAAATACTTTCACAGTTAGCCGCAGCGCCGCTTGGTTTTGTTTCAAAATACCAGGGGATGCAATTGCTCACTTGCTCTCATTAAAGAGCCGCCACTGCGATGCGTCTACGTCACTATATTTGATTTTGAGTGCTAGTGCAGAACTAGTTCTCCCAAAGGAAAATGCTATCACCGTCTAAGTTTAGATACCAACCTAATGTTCTTCCACCAAGAAATACTACTAGGGCATGGAATTTTTCCATCAGTTTTTTCAAACTGAAAGGTAAAATCAGATTGTCGAATTGTAGGAGTGGTTAGCTTAAATGGACTGCATAAGCTAACTTCCTCAAATCTAGTAGTAATGGCTCGACTTAATGCATCTTTGGAAAATGGTGTTTGGCCAGCCACAGTAAATGATTTCAAGTAAATTGGTTTATTGAGCAAAAAACTAAGAAGACTACCTTGTATACCCAAGTAACACCACTTAGCTATTTTGTCACTACAGGAAACAGATAAAGTTGGATCACCACGACCTAGAAAGCTTGAAATATAGAAATATTTATTTATAATACTAAAACCAAGCCAAACCTGGTTTTGTGCGAATTGGTCCTTCTATATGGAAATTAATACCATCTTTACAGGGATCCTGCAAATGACACTGAGGTAGGCACTTTGCTCCAGTTCTGTAAATATCTGCTATGTTAGAATCTAATTTAATTTTTTTTGCTGCATTCTGCACTGAAATTTCAATACATTCGTTATCCATATTCTTATTTTCATTTCCTATCAGCTCTTTCGAAAATATAGTAGCATCTCCACAAGGGACATGTGTAGTGAAAAAATGAAAATTAACATTATCCTTCATTGAAAATTTCTTAGTAGTAATATCAAAATTTACAATACTACTTTTGTAACTGTTAACAATACAATTATTGATTTCAGAATATAAATATTTAAGAAAAGATCTTCTGCAAATAATTTCGGCATGTGAGTCATTAAGAATATCACCATTTATTGACATTTGATTTCTGCCAATACATTTAGTACCAGTTCCCAAAGCAATTACCTCCAAAATTTTAGTATTTAGGTCTTCTTTAACAATTGTAGAAAGTATTGTCCATTGAGTAGTAGTAGGTTTACCAGTTTTTGGCAGTCTGAAGAAATGTTGTAGAGATACATTTGCTATCTTATTGTAAATATCCATTGTTAAATCATGGTTAGTCAATTTTTAATAGTTTTTTTTTCTAATAACTTTCCAGCCTTAAGGTTATATTCATGAATCATGATATACAATCATACAATCACAGATTAATGGGTTCCAGACACCAGATGGTTCTGCTCACATTTCATATTTTTCATATTCATAAGCATTTCATAGACGAACCACAGAGAAAGCTCTTTAATATGTGCCGCGAACTATCGTAGCCGAAAAACTTACATTGAAATATATGCCGCTTTCTTTATTCATATCTAAAATGGTGTATTGAGTTAATCTCGTTACTTTATCTATGGTTAATCTTTGCTTAGCATGAGGTAAAATGCGTGTAGAGGCGCTGCTGAGGGTGCTGTTTATCGTAAGTGAGTAGGGATGGCGCTGCCTATATGATATGGAAGATTTCTTCTGTGCCGATAAATATGTGCGTAAGATACGACCTACGCATTGCTTCTGCCTCTTTTGTGCCGATGTGTAATTTATACACGTAGTACACGAGAGATTCTGTGATTTGTTTATTTCAAAATCGAGTACTAAAGAAATATGTTGAACAAAAAAAAGAAATGCAAACAAACTAATTATGGTTCTGTTTATGTATTTGTAAAACTACCGACCAGATATATACCGAATAACTTGTAATATTAAACTATATGATTCAAAATACATACTTTTTATAAGCGGTGGCTATGGATTACATATACATATTTGAAAAACGTATGGCTTAGCTTAATATCACTTATCTACTTACCTGTCAAATGTAATTAATTTTAAATCTCAGAATTCTGGTTAGTTTGAATGTTATATTGTCCTTGGGAGTAACTTATTATATTGAATTAGAAAAAATGGTGTTTACTGATTAACAAAAGGCATTCATTATTGAGTCATACTTTCGCAATGGATACATCGAAAATGGTGAATGGAAGTATAGAAGACAACCATGTTTACAGGACTTTCGTTTGAAATATCCATCCAGACGTAATAATCGATGAAGCCGTATTTTATAATAACATTTGTTACCTGGTAAATACACTTCGAGACACTGGAAGTGTTTAACAAAAGAAAGGTAATGGCAGACGTACGTACCAAGAAGTCTTGAGAAGAAATGACGTAAGGCTGATGAGTCGGTAGGACTTTCTTCCTTGGTTTGGAACGAAGACTACCCGGGATCCTCTTCAGCTAATGGGTATGTACCCCATTGCTAGGATTGCCCCAGTAACAGTTCTTAGGATTTTTGTATGATATTTTACTTACCTGTGGTACTTCAATATCGAATCTTACGAGAGAATCTTCGGAGAGAGACGACTCATTCGAAACATGCCACTGTTTCATCCATATGACCAGACGTCATATTCGAGTAGGAGGTCCCGTTTTCTCTCTCCCGCATAGGCCACAAGTGCTCTCACTTCTGGGATTGGAGGTGGACCCTCTTGGTCGTACGGGAAAGAATTCAAGATTGAGATTCGGAATGTTTTTAAATTGAACATTGGTGGATCCACCCGTAAAGCATCGATGCGTGACGTCATCGTCCACAGCTGCGCCATTGGTGCAATTCACCAAACCGTTTTGTTGAATTAAAGAACAGGCCCACATTGATTTTAGGCCTGTTCGTTTGAATTGCTAACTTTGGCAAGTTTTGTAAAAAATAGCAAGTGTAGCAGATTTGGAAATAGCAATAGATCACTTTCAGCGGATAAATCTGCTACACACTTGAAGCATGAGCAAGTATAGCTTGCTACTCCTGACATACAGCAATTTGTTGAATGCAAACGAGTGTCGAAAACACCTGTCAGCAGCTAAATTTCTAACGAACATACGGATATTGACAAAAGTGATATTGAGCACTTCCAGCAATGCAAACGAACAGGCCTTTTATATATTCGGTTTGCTTGAGCGTTCTTTTAACGTCATTACATATAAGTACTTATCTATAGTCATCCAACAAAATAAATCTATGCTCTCCTTCTAGTCGCTTCTTCGAAATGACACTGGAAGATCTACCAAAAGGTCGGAGAGTCTATGACTGACGTTACAAAACTTACTTATTACGACAAAAGGATTTTGGCGGTCTAGATTGTATTAGTAATGTAAGGACTACTGTTGACAGTTTTGCTGTCAAAATGCGTTGGCAATTATCAAAGAGTTTCATGTCTTGTGTTCAGTAAATAGTAAAACAGCAGTCTTTATACATATATAATGTTTATTTTACATTTATTTTTTAAATGAAAAAGATATACTTATATCAGCAATTACATAACCAATTTTAAAAACTTAAATCGAAATAAATACATAGTCCTCTTTATTCAAATAAAATTCCTACGAAATATGTATAATGCAAAAATATTAATACATATATTTTATACAGTTTACACTTAGCAGTGCGTAAAAATACAGTACACTAAAATCTCAGTTAAATTATTTAAATATTACTCACAAATGTAACATTAACATATAATTTCTCTACAAAGAATGGTTTATCTATTAAGGGAGATGTCATAAAAAGGGCTGAAGGATGTTTTGAGATTGATTTGATTATTGTGAACATCAGATCTGAAACAAAGGAAAAACAAACGTGTATAAAATTTCGATTTGAATTAATTAATTAATTTGTCGCCTTTTTATTTTAGTTAGGTTATTTTTTTACTAAATATTTCTTTATTTACATAATGCAATCGTATAAAGAGCAGTGCCTAGAATTTAGTTTTTCCATCAGAGCTTACATTCGTGATGAGAATATTATCCATATTCTAAAAGAGCTGGTACTTCCGTTCTCCTTTTAGCACTTGAAATTTGCAATTTATGTAACAATATTCAAGTAAATATGTATATAAACGATTAATGCACAAATTTCTTCATACTGAGTTGTAATGACACTTAGTTGTTAATAGAGAGAATAAAAAAACTAATCTTATGCTTCTGGAACCTATGGAAGTAATTAGTTCAGTATCTAGAAATGCATTGACATAATCGTAAATGAAAAAATCCTAGAGCAAAGTGTGCATAAAATTGTATTATAAAATTTATAAAACTTGCGGGTGGATTTGATTCGACTGCTAGATACTATTTATATATGTATACCCGGCGGGTTT
>SMLS01050433.1:0-16705 GCA_004785975.1 Popillia japonica | reverse complement strand
TCCGTAAAATGAGCTGCTAAATCTGGGCTGCTAACTTCACTCCGGTTCCTGCGAGATATGTTTCGAATCATGTCATGATGTATCCTTTATTCCATAAAAAGTCAATTTGTGTAACAAAACAAAAACCATTTTTAACGTTTTGGGTACATTTACAAATAATTGGTTGAAAGGTATATTGATCAATGTTATTTATTTTGAAATTGTTGGATAGAAAATTTTTCCGAAGAAGATTATATGGTAAAGAAACAAAATATTCATTAAATCAATTACAGAGATTATATATGTAGTTGCATTATCAGGTAAATCTGTGTTACTGATTGCTTCAGAGTAGCATTGCTACGTATTACGGACCATGCAACCTTAGAATTATTGAAGGATATATTGATTAAGTAATCATTAGTTGCTCGTCGCTTGATTTGTAAAAAGTTTTTATAGTGTTTAAAATTTCTTAAAATCTCTAGATAATACAGGGTATATAGAGCTACTGTCTTTTAAGAAAAATAGCAATAGGCGGCTTTTCATTTAATAACTATCAGGAGTAATCCATGCCGCCGTATTATTAGATTTAAGTAGTATGTAAAGTACATATATATTTTACTTGGGGGAAAGAAACGAAATGATAGTATATGTACAAATGTTTAAAAACTTATACGTAAAAGCAATATCTGGACCATCGCATTCATATATTGGAAGCCAGGTTTTCTTTTCAAGTAAAGTGTAAAACACAACTAATCAATAGAGTAGAGTCCCGATTATTCGAGCTAATGTTGACCGACGGTACCTCGGATAAGCAAAAACTCGGATAATTCGGATTGCCGTTTGATTGAGAACAATGTGTTTTCCAATTTCTATATTTGACCTATTCCTTTACAACATAAATTAATTAATTCTAAATAAAACCACAAATACTAGACACAAAATAAATATCAATTTATTGTATGACTTTGAAAAACAATGTAAATATAATATAACTTAATAAGTCTCCTGTAAATAAACATCCAATAACATATTTACTTTGAACAGTGTAACATATTAAATATAATAAATCTTCTGCAAGGAATTAACGTATTTAAAGACATCTGTAATGGATTTTTGGCCCATAACTGTTCGTCTTTTCTTGGCATTAGTGTTTTGAAGTCGTCGTGGTACCAAAATAACGCCTGAACTTGTATCTTCTTGTCATTCGTGTAAAATAGTTGTTTTAATAACGTTAAATCCATCGCCGCGAGATATTTTTTTGTAGATTTTCAATATAGTCGTCATTTTCTTCTCAAACTCGTCTTCAATACCATTTTGGGTTCTAATAAAGCTGAAAATATCGCTATCACTTAGTTCATTGTTGTTATAATCGTTCATCCATTCTGCTATATCATTTCAATTTAACGCAGTTGAAACATCGAGATTGTTAGCAAGGTCTAAAACCAATTCTTCAACTGTCAAGTTCCATTTGGTTAATAGAACTCTTATTCCAACATTTAATAATTGTCGCCTATTTAATGTCAGTCCAACACATATATATTGCACATTTGCTGTTTTGCAAAGTTAGGAGGATGTCCTGTTAAGCGTAGAAAATCGTAAGTGACAAAATTAAATATGAATTTATTAAATATGAATTTAAAAAATTAGATATAAACATTACACCATACAATAACAGACAGATATTTACAAATTTAAAAACTATAAGATCAAAAAAGATAATCAAAGTAATGTCGTATATAAATTAGAATGCAAAGACTGTAATAAATGTTACGTAGGGCAAACTAGACAGTATTTAAAAAAACGACTGTATAATCATCAATACCCTGAAACGCATAACATATCCGCGGAAACTGCTTTGTCAAAGCATTCTAAAGAATTACGACATAACTTTGATTTTGAAAATGTTAGGATTTAAAAAAAAGAAAATAGTTACAAAAAAAGATTAATATATGAAATGATATACATACATTAAAAAAGAAAATAACGCGGTCAATTTTAGAACAGATATAGAAAATTTAAGTATTATTTATAATAATTTAATCACCTAATCACGCCTGAATTTTATAAAATTAAGCTCTTGACTAGGTTTTTTTGCCATGTGTTTCCCTAGTCCTTGAACAGAATTGTTAGAGCTTAACAAAAAAATACATTGATATAAGGAGCATTATTGTTATGATTATAAATTTACATTTCAAAATATCTTAAATTGTCCACTATATATAAAAATGTGCTGATGTTAACGCTATTTGTATATGAGAAAGCATTTTACATGCAGAAAACAAATAAACGACTAACGCAGTGATGCTAATTTGTATGTATTTTATTTAAATTGACATTTGTTGGTTAGCAAGTTACTGTGCATTAACATTTCTTCAACAAAACTGCAAAACTAATATTCAAATACATATAGGAACCATACCTAAAACGTATACCAACGCGGAATACGCCGACATGGTGGGCAACAAAACATGGCTCAAAGACTAGCAGCATGTTTGGAAAGCGCAGGGGAACAATTCGAGCAGTTATTACAATATTAGATGTTTATGTTATTATGTAATTTTTGTCGGTTATCTCAGGGAACACCCTGTATATAGGCGCAGTTGCCAAAGTTCCATTCACCCTTGATTTCAGTGTATTTATTATATTTATGTGTACTTCTATGCATAACTGAGGAATTTACTGTAAATAAAATTTTCGGCGAGTAATTTTATAGTAGGTAATTTCTGTCCATGCAAAATCAAATAAGATTTTACAATCGAATAATCGAATTTTTTATTAGTGTGATTTGTAATAATCATACCTACATGTTAGAAAGAGGTCATATTCCATAACTATGCAGGGTTGCATACTTTTTATATGTTCTTACTAACTTAGCAAGTAGATGGTGCTCTAATAGTATATAGAGTTCAATAGGTGTATTCTTTCGTACTGAACGAAGTGAATATATTCACTTATACTGAATATGTTCAATTTGACGATGTTCTTTCGAAGTCGTTCCGTTCCTCCACCTTTCCCTAAATAACTGATTGCATTCAGTTTATGTGATCGTACAATTTCGTTAGATCACAACGATCACATTTATATTTGCTTTTTGCCGCCTATAATCCTAACCTCAAGTATTCCATTTTAATTATTTAGTTATAGTTTTTCCATTTTGTTTCCAGTGAATTTTATCAAATTTTACGACAATTTTGATTTTGAAAAAGTTAAGATTTAAAAAAAGAAAATAGTTATAAAAAGAGATTAATATATGAAATGATATACATGAAAAAAGAAAATAACACGGTCAATTTTAAAACAGATATTGAAAATTTAAGTATATTACGTATAATAATTTAATCACGCCTGAATTTTATCAAATTAAGCTCTTGACTAGGTTTTTTTTCCATGTTTTTCCCTAGTACTTGAACAGAATTTTTAGAACGTGACAAAAAATATAGTGTATAAGGATTTTCATGATTATAAAGTTACATTTAAAAAATATCTTAATTTGTCCACGATATTGTAAACATACAAGAATAAATAAAAATTAGTCGGCAATTTTTTTATATTTGCGCAAAGGCGGTAGAATGCAAGTAATTGAGGCTGTTCTTTCGATCTAGATTTGATCAGTATAAGTGATTTGAATATAACAATCACTTTCAATACATTCACTATTGAATATATTCACTTCGTTCAGTACGAAAGAATACACCTAATGTAAGAAGGTAATCTAGTAGTTTACTCCTTTATTTCTCGTTCATGCGCTACCCGAATACTTGTGCCTCAACATATTCGGCTACTCGGCGATGAAATCCGCAGAATATTCGGTTTCGGTATTTGGCCGAATATACTATTCGTTGCAAGTCTAATTTTAATATTTAAAGTTATAATAATTAGAGATTGGTTTCAAGAAATGTTGAATGTTTGAATTACCTTATAACTTTAATTATTTGGCAACATAGGTATATAAAAAGGGGATAAACTGAAAATGTAGAGAAATTAGTCTTTCTGAACCAAAATTTTCCACTTCTAAATTTTCATTACGTAATTCAAGTGCATAGACATTTATTTGATAGTTTTATGTAAATTTTTATAATACGGAAGTTGTTTATGTACTTTATACATACTTTAATGATTACCAGAAAAATATAAAATTATTTTATATATAAAACATATAAAACATAAATTAATATATGTATTTTATGACCTTTTTGTACTTATCTTATTTTCCTGACATTTTTTCACTTCTAGGTCAATTACAACACTCTAATTCGAATAAATGTAAGTGTTGTAATTGACCTATAAGTGGAAAAAATATCAGGAAAATAAGATTATTATAAAATAAATATGTTTTTATTTTATCAATTACGTGACTACAACAAAACATCTTATTTAAAAGTATTCGGTATACGGGTCGAATAGTACCTAGATATGCAGTACTCGGCAGAATACCGAATAGGAGCCGAATAGTCGTTGCATGTCTAATTGAAATCTAATCCAAGATATTGCAAATGTTTTTTTTGTACATACGATACAACCTTACCATCCTAATAGGTATTCAAAATAAATTTCTCTCACATTTTTTTACAAAATGTAAGATTTTTTCGATATTTTTCTTTACAGCTTGCTTTGACTACACAGAAGGCGGATTTGTTATCCCTTACTGTAAATGGTAAACAAAACGAAATAGACTTAGTTGTATCGCAACTAGAAGAATTCTATAAAAAAAAATTAATTGAATATCAACAACGAGTTGCAGATGATAAACGGCGTGATAGTAAACTTATAGCAGAATTAAAAGATCAACTAGCGAAGCTAAATCATGAATATTAATGTTTATACTAATAAAAATTATATTTGCCTAAATGCATTGTCTTTATTTTGTAACAATAACGTATTTAATAATTCTGGTGAGAAAATGATTTTGAAATCCCAAGATGTAAACAATTATTGTATTCACCAATAGAGAGCTCTCACAAAATTGAACCAAATATGGCGTCGGTTAAGTAAAGTGCAGTGATGTGTTGACAATATATTTCATCCTTTTAAAATGTCCAATTCGTCTTCAAATCGTCGAAATGGAGCTCAAAAAATAAGGCTGACGAGTAAGCAATTAATTAAAGTGAAAATTGGATCCATGCATAAATTAGTCACATAATTATTTAATTTTGCTTGACCTGTTGTCAAACTAGGCAATATGGCCTCAGCAGAGAGACCTCCCAAGTTTTTATATTAATTAAATGATGTACCTAACGAAGTAATTAGTAAAGTTAATTTCTCATTTATTGCAGTTTTGTGTGCGAAGAATTTGGTGCGGAAGGATTTGTTTCGTAAGTTCGACTATTGGCTGCTTAAGTAACAGAACACCTGTCAGTGTTGTTTTCATTTGTGTAGGATTACCGGATCCTTTCGTAAAAATCTCTGTGGATGGAAGTGGACAGTGTCATTCTACAGAAGCTGTAAAAAATACATTAGATCCTAAATGGAATTCTCACTATGATCTATACATTGGGCAAAAAGACACAATTACGATATCTGTATGGAATTATCGTAAAGTATTAAAAAAACAAGGCAGTGGATTTTTAGGATGTGTCAAAATATTAAATTCACAAATACAAAGATTGAAGGATACAGGATGTAAGTAATTTTTGAATTATATTTTATGTATGTATCTGACCCTAATTGTTTTGCCTTGTTATATACTCATGATTGTTATACCGAACATATTAAAATTATAGAAATGATGTATTTATTTTTATATTTAAGAAGTACTTATCTAATTTATACACTACTCTGAAACTCTCTTAAATCATACATTAGTTTTATTTTGTAGTGTTCTGTTTTCTGTGTAAGCATAAGCTACCTCGACCTGTTATTTTAGATATACAGTGAAACCTGTCTGTAACGGACACTGTATATAGCGGAATCCTGCCTATAACGGAAAAATTATTCAGTCCCGACTGAGCCTTATGAGACGTACATGTAAACAAAACCTGTATATACCGGAACCTGTCTAACGTTGCAACGGAAAATACACACATACATATAAAACATAAGAAACCTTCTGTATAACGGAACTTGTATAAAAATTATGTATTAATTCCTACAATCTGATATGGCAAGATTTCTACGTCCGCGGTTAAACGGCTTTACATATGTTATTGACGAAAATTATTCCAAAACAGACAGATGTACTGCTATCGTTAGGCAAAAAGTATTAGATGCATTTTGGTGACCGCTGTCTTTCCTTAATTTTCAAGCCGGACTCAGTTTATCACGGAAACTTGTACATAACGGCCGTGTATAATTTTAGTGTTACGGAGAAGCCGTGTTATAAGCCTTTACTGCACATTAAATTTTGTATAAATTATCAACATTTTTTAAATCTACCATTGATAAAACGGAATCCTGTCCAAGCCGGAAAATTTGATCACGACCGTGCGATTTCGGTTTATACAGGTTTTACTGTATAATACTTTTCATTTTCTTAATTAAATTTTAAGTTATGGGCCTGCGAAATTATGTTCGGTTTTAGACTTTCGTAATACTCGTATGTATGACTATCCTAGCAATTACTATTATACTTTAAGAGCTTCCTCAAACAGGAATGAGAATGCCAGCTTTTTTCCCTATAATGAAACTGTGAATTAAATCTGGAATGCGATATTAATGCTGATTGCCTATACAATACACCCAATGACTTAATTTTTTTGTCACATTAAGACATTCAGTAATTTTATATAAGACACTCAGCATATTTAACAATTTTACAATAACACAACAATTTTATTATAACAGCTACGTGGAAATGTACGTATGTGGTATATAAATAAAGTACTGAAAAGTTAAAATTTTACGAAGTTAATTATATAAGTTTAATAAATAGTTTGAACATTTTGAAATTCAAATTTAATTCAAATTGATTTGTAATTTGATTGATGATTTTAATCTAATATTGTACCCATTCAGTAATATAATACATATTTAATTTAACAAAACACAATTTGGATCATAAGAATATACATACATATAATGCAAATGCATTTCCAACTAATTTTCCAGTTCTAATCTGTTTTGTTTCAATATTTGATTTTTGTACGTTGAGATATGCTTTTATCTTTATTTTAAATATTTATACAAAGAAGCCCAAATTTAAATTCCAGCTACAGGGAACGTGAACTGTAACATATACAGTCATTTAAACAGGAAAAAGTTTCGTATTTTGATGACTACTGAGATAGCTATAAGCAAATAAAGTTCCAACTGGTTCCGGAGTTGTACTGTTAGTATTCCAAATATAGAAAAATAGGTATCATTGAAGCACATGTCATAATTGTAATTTGCTGTACTTCGGCTGGTCTCCACAGATATGAGATTTAAGTGAAGCTTGACTTTGAAAGTGAATGTTGCTTTGACGAAACGTTACAGAGTGGTTAAATATGACATATTTATTCACGTCAAGCACTTTAGGAGTTTAAAAATAGACTGCTCTGCATTTAAAATTGTCAGGTTGATGATGTCCCTAGAGGGTCGAAACGTTTTGTACTAAATTAGAATGTTACACAGCGAACTAAGTTTATATAACTAAGTAATCTTTTAATTGTATTTTTGGTATTTGGAATTTAATATGTAATGTTAAAACAAGAGTTTTTTGGAACGTGTACATATTTATATCTCGGCAATCAGTTGGGACTTCCTTAATTAGCTATTAGACATTTCCATAATTATAGATTCATTAGAATGATAGTGAAAATCAATATAGGACGAATTTTGAGCGCTACTTGAGAATATTGGGCTTATACATACAAAATTTACAAATATTTTAAATTAAGGTAGTTTACATTCCATCATGTTTTAATTAGAAGGATTCGATTATATGTATTTGTCAAAATATAATAATAAGAACGATACAATACCGGATTTATACATATATTTCTTAACTTCAGCGCGGTCATTGTGTCATTGCATTGATATATTTAATTAGTCAAACATTAATCAATTTATTTTTTCCACTCAAGCCCAAATGGCTATTCTGAAAAGCCAAACTGTCCATCCGATGCGGTAAAATATAGACATGACATTTAATTTCATGCTAATTGTTCACCCCTCTGGCCCGCTGCGGGGATGTGTTTTATCTTCATAGTATTTATGTCGCGTGCAACTGTATTTACGACAGTACTGAATGTGAATTAATCTACTTACTCGTTGTAAAGAATGGGCCCAATATACAGATTTTTAGAACGGGTTCGAATCCGGTGCGTTCTTTCTGAATTTGGTTTTCTGTAGTTTCCCAAATTCCACGGCAAATGCGGAAAGATAACATCTTAAGTCGGTCTACAGCCGCAGGCGTAATAATAACTCATGGCCAGCCGATGCCCCCTGTAATTGGCGCAAGCTGTTGGGGGATGCTAAGGCATGAATTATTATTATTATTATATAATATAGCTGCGGTTTCTTCGACTTTCATAACTGTTGTGACAGGCAGTCGCATATTCAAAAACGTGCTTCACAAACGCGCATGTGGGTTATTACCACAGTATGGACACATGGACAGTATCAGTTTCAATATGGCGAAAAACTTTTTTCACATAGGATACATTTATATCGATTTCAAATATTTTAGATAAATTTTCTGCGGCGGATATTCAAAATGTGATCAATACACTTAAATCCTCCTCGTAGCTCTATATATTTGGAAATGCTGCGTCGTTAAATCTGGATTATACAGTATACTATAGAAAAAACTATGCGTGAGAACTGCCCACACTTGCGTCTCCTTATATAGTTATTTTTCAGTTCTTGACATTGGGAATATTAGATCCTATATACTGCAATAGTCACAGTAAATTATTAAAATATTTTCTTAAAATTTATAATCAGTTTTCATATAGTTAATAAGACAATTTACTTCGAAATATATACATATACTGTAAGATCTATTCAAATTCTTCGTAAATCAAATAATCCGTATATAAATTAAAGAATCTGATAGATTAGGCTGTCCAATTTAATCAAAAAACAACTAGATGACGTAGTACAGGGAATATTTAGCGCAAACCTATTAAACTTATGAGGGAATTTAAAATATTGTATGAATAGTATTATCACATGTTCAATTTTAGAGTGTATTTCATTATTTGCGATAATATGATTAGTATTAATATTTCATAGTATTAATATTTCATAAAATTGTTCCTCACAACAATGTGACTTTTAGTTTAATCATATTTTTATCATATATACAATTACTGTAATCTTAATTAATTACTAACAAGTAATTGAAATTCCTTTGTAATCGATAAAAAAGTTTTTTAGAAATTTATATAACGCTTGACGTACAAAACTAAATATATCTAAGGAATATTTATAATCGGCAAGAACTTTACCATAGATTTTAAACGCGTATGACACTAAAAACTACTACATAATATTTTTATTGGTTCAAAAAGTACTAACAATAAAATTCTGTAAACTAAAACCAATCAAAAACCAGAATTATCTTTGTTTCAAAATTTTCGATTTTATCATGTATAGATACAGTAGATACCTAGAAAACATGAGTTTGAGTATTACATAAAAATTTATCGATTTTATTGCCATAAAATTCTTAAAATTGACATATGTATATTTTTGTATATGCCGCTGTAGTTATTTTGGGTAAATCGTATCTGCTCTGAAAAATAACTTTACAACATAGATTTTTATTTTAATTCTATCTATCTAAACCCGTACCATCTAGCTAGTTTTCAGACAAATAGTAGGTACATTCGTTTATCGGACACATTTTTTTAAATAAATTTGTTGCTAAAGCATTCGTTTAATAGTAATTATTGATAAGTGTTGGTGGTTTACATGAAAATAGCTGCATTATTTGAAATTTTGGTATGAATTCCAATACTCTCTAGATTCTTTTTGTGTAATGGCTGTCTCTTTGTCGCAATTTTACAATGGCGACTACTACATATTTTCCTATTTTTGTATCGCTAAGACCTTTTGCTTCTTTTAGCCGTAACTTCTGCTACGTTGATTTAATCTTTGTACCATATTCGAATCGTTTTAATATTACCTTCCGTGACGCAAACATTCCAAGCAATTTTAACTCCGAAACGTGCATTATTTCAGTCAACTTTACCGGAAATAACACCTAATTTGTACATTTTTGTCACACTTTAAACAAACATGTATGCTTGTACATTCGTTAATGCAAACATAGCGGTATAACTTACTTGAAAATAAACTTCTGCAGTTATTGTTATACATGTGGTATATATATTTCGCTATGGTCAGATGACAGATTGATCGACTGTAAATCTATCTGAGGATCTCTAATATCTTGATTTATAAGATAATCTTCCGATGACACAATAGTAGGATACGTTTTTTTCCATATAACAACTGGCTATCACAGTGTTGGCTTATCTTTCGTCCACATTCTCTACATATTTGTTCAAAATCTGGAGTCGATCTTTTTCCAGAACTCCGGGTTTCCGTCTAGGTCCTCTATACAGGGTGTTTGGTAATGAAACGATCATACTTTACAGCGTGTTAGTAGAGATCATTTGCAATAGATATAGCCCAATTTGCCTTATCCAAAAGTCGCCCGTTTTTGAGATATTGTTTTTTTTAGTTTTTTTCGAAGTTCACTACTTACTCTTACTCAAACTTAAAATTTACGAAAATAATCCTACTCTTCCTCCATTTTTCTGTTTGTGTAGTTAGAGACCATCTCAGCACACACTATGGATGAAAGTTACGATAAATACTTGGGCAAATTAAACGAAAAAAAATTAAAACTTACCCCTTTGATGAAACTGTAGACACAATCGCTACCTTTGTGACTATTTATTCCTAAATTTCCATAATGCATTAAGCATACAAATTATCTCAAAAACTTTGTTAAAATAGCTTTCTAATGACGTAATAACACTTACCATTTATTTTACCTACTCATTAATAATTGGGCAAAGTAAATTGACAGAGAACGTCATAAATAAAAACCACAAATTTAATTCCGTTATTAGTACATAAAATAAAATAATTATAAACTGCCTTCAAAGGTACCTCCTGCATTTCTGATGCAAGCACGAGTACGTTTTCGAACCTGTGTACATGTAACTCTTTGAGTTACATTATTTCGCAAAGTTATAGCTGCATCGTTTATTCTGTTAATTAATTCTCCGCGCGTGTTTACTTCCGTAGATTAAACGAGCTCTTACATGGTTCCCCAAACGTAAAAATCTAGAGGTGTGTGCTGAGATGTCTTCTAACCATCCAAACTGAAAAATTGAGGAAGAGTTTAATTATTTTCCTAAATTTTAAGATTGAGTAAGAGTAAGTAGTGAAACAACAAAAACACAATATCTCGGAAACGGGCGACTTTTGGATAAGGCAAATTGGGCTATATATCTTGCAAATGATCTCTACCAACACGCTGTAAAGTATGACCATTTCATTACCAAACACCCTGTATATGTATGTATAAAGTAATCTAGAAATAGTAACATTAACCCTTTGCAAGAAAGAAGGGATGTCATCTGGCATTGTTTAAAAATCATCAGCAACAGCTTCTTATGCGACGCTTTTAATTTTTAAAAGTCTCAAATATGAAAAATTATATTTCTCTAATTATTATTTTGTAACTTATATTTATTAAAAAAAATTAAGTTCTAGTTGAATGCGGGGTTTTACAAGTTACCTATATCACAACGTTTTTATTGGGTTATTGCAGCGCTGTACATAAGCTCAAAAGATTTGCTAACAGTATTGGTCTTAAAGTTTCTCACTAGATACTATTTTTCTAGATATAGCTAGAATTAAATTAAGCATGAACGTTTCCGATTTATTCACATACAAACGTCTTGTGTATAATTTTGTTTTGTAAATGTCTATTTAATTTAAAATATCTATCTTATTAGATCAACGATTAAATTTGGGAAAGCTTCACCAGGATGATAGCGAACTCGTTAAAGGGCAAATTATCATATCATTGATGTCTCGCGATGGGCCCTCCGGAGGCATACCTTTAGCAGTAGTAGGGCCACTGGGAGATTTGAAAGGTCCTTCAGATCGTGAAAATTCACCAACAGATAACGACGAACTTCCTCATGGTTGGGAAGAACGACGTACTGATAATGGGCGTCCATATTACGTTAATCATATTACCAAATCAACACAATGGATTAAGCCCCATGCCACAAACAAAAGCTCTAGAAGTCACACGAATAGAAATGCTAGAAGCAACCCTAGTAGCCAAGATACGAACCACAATAATGTAGTGGAAAATAGTTTATTACAAGAAACTGTAAATAATAATTCGGCAGATGAGGTTACAGTCTTGGCACCTGTTAGTCCTAGTTCCAGTAGTTCTCCAGTTACTCCTGTCGTTAGTCCACAAAAAGAAACAATAATTCCTTTAAGGCCGTCGAACACAACTATTCCGTCGCAACCTGAAACATCTGCAACACAACAAAGACAAAATTTTATATCGTCTCCTACATCAACTGCTGTAATACCTGCACCGAATAACATAAGTTGTAATGCATCAAGTAACGCCAATTCAAACAATACTTCACAAAATGGTACCGATAGTGGAACTGGCCAATTACCAGCAGCAAGCGCACAAAGACCACATAGAGATAGGAGACAAAGAAGTGGTGAGGATAGAAGAGGTGAAGGGAGCAGCAGGAGAAGACTCGTTAGAAATAGAAATTCAATACAAGGTATAGCGCAAGCGGCGTCACCAGTGCAATCATCAGCTAATTCAAATACTTCAAGACTTGATTTACCTCCCGGATATGGTAAGCTACTTGCTTTATCCATATAGTAATCGCTTATTCACTTAATCGAATAATTTCTTGGTAAAAATCTATAACTAATATTTTTACAATATTGCAACTAAAATTCTGCTTTAGACGCATTTTCTTGTTTATTTACAATTATAAATATTGGTCGCAGAAAGACATTTATTACAATTTTTTTGCTATCGTTTTGAAGAAAGGGTGGCTAGTCAATGTTCAATTATAGCCCCATATATAAAATAAATCCGCAGTCAAGTGCAGTTATTCAGTGAAATAGTATTATCAATCCGTATAAATCTCAGGTGTGGTTATACTGACTTTATTATTATGGGTGATATTTAATTAGCTAGGCATGTGTAAACACAACAATCATTACATACGACATAACATTGAGAAAACTTGGACAGATCAATGAAATTAGGGCCCTTCCACAATAATGTTAATGATAATTGTAGTGGTAATGTTACGTTGGGTGTTGAAACTCAAAATATGTGGTACTTATGACAGTGTTCACAATAATGATAATGGTAGTGATAATGTTAAATCATCATGTTAACGTCCAAAACTATATTTGGATTTCTTAACATCATGGTTAACATCTACCAATGAAAAACGAGTTCTGGAACATGCGCACTGTCACTAGGCAGAATCCCTATACACATTGGTTAACGCCCCTCTTACTTATAACCGCGTATTTTGAAAATGCAAACCTCTTACCGTCAACATTAACATTAGTCTGGAAAGCCAGTTACTTCATAAGCGCAGCGTCAGAACATTAACTAAAATGTTTTAAACTTAGTTTTAAATTACATCTCTGTGCAGTAATCCAAATTCCTAGTGCAAAATATTACTAATTTCTAAACCCGCTAACTTCTGCAAAATATTTATATACACAGCGTTAGTAATCGGCTTATACATAAAATCCCGAATGCTGGAACAAAATAAAAATTTGAGATTCTCGGAAACGGATGTATTAAGGAAGGCTGGCCATTGGTAGGACTGCACTCATCTGGGATCTAGTTAGTAGCTAACTACTATTGTGAGAATGCCATAAAATATCTTTCACGAACAATTTACACAGCAAAAAGCTGTAGTGACTATTTTGGGCAGGCAATGTAACTTCGGAAGCCATTGCGGTTGCACTCACACGTAAGAATGACAAAACTGACATTTTACACATATCAGTTTAGCTACTGAAAAAATGCAGTTCAGATGAAGTTAAAAAATTGTCGTACTCCTTACAAAAAAGCAAATTTAATCTGCAGCGAAATGAAAAATTATTAAACATTATTATGATCGGCATTCTTTAGCGAGTGTTCGTTACAGATTACACCCATTTACTCCAAAATTAATTTTAATTGTCACGTTCAGTCGTTGTCAATACTATCTCTTCTTTTTATCGTATCTATATATCTGCTACTAACGCTATAATATAAAGTGATAAACCTGCCAAATTTTAATCCCTGATTTTAGACAACAATCTATTACTACATAAAAGAATTAAATATCAAACACAGATCCTTCCTTTTGTTGTTTTATATCTGTCACATCAACCATATTTTGGTTGCCGTATTGGTCCATTACAAGTCTTCGACTTTCAGAGTGCAGGTGTAAGATAAAATATAACTTATGTACTGTATACTAACACAATATGAGATAGAAAAATACCACCCACAAAACCAAATATATAAGCATACATATGTATATATTTTCTACAGAATAAATTAAAATCAATGAAAACTTGTTGAAGTAAAGTTACAGAATTATTTGTTACGCTGGCTTCTTCCAGCTTCTTAGCAATATCACCAATAGAGTTGCATTTTTTTGAGTGTTTGCATTTAGAGAATAATCAATACGCCCCATTTACTCCATTTAAGATTCCTCTTCATATCCTACAAACAATTTCATTTTTTTGTCTTTTATATTTTCTTTAATTCTTGTCCGTCGTAAATATAAGTAAGTCTTCGTATGGTACAAAATATTAGCGATTATCGTAAATTCAAAATGTTGAAGTACTCAATGATTGTAAATATGTATATAACGTATATTAATATTTCAGAGTTGCGAACAACTCAACAAGGACAGGTTTATTTTTATCATATTCCTACGGGCGTTTCAACATGGCATGATCCACGCATTCCGAAAGATTTGGCGCCACTTGGTCTTACGTTAGATCAATTAGGTCCTCTACCGCCTGGCTGGGAAATGAGGCAAACTGCATCAGGACGTGTAAGTATTTTATACGCACATTAGTAATACTTATGTTGTAGTATAATTTATTGTCAAGTGTCAAAATCATTGACTTTCCACATAGAAAAGCAAGTAACGTTCAGAAATGAATATACAGCAATAGTAAAAATAAACTTATGTTTAACATGAAGATAGTATTGAAACTAAGATGTAGAAGTTGATGTTTTTTTACACTAAATTGGGTGACATGTATATTATACCGGCTGGTCCATTTATCGTGGCCCCTCTAAAAATTTAGAAGCAGTCAGTTTTATGAAAAAACGTTTCAAGTAAAAGTTTTACTACAAGAAGTGTCCTATCTGATGGTTATGCAGTCGTAAACCAAAGAGAACGTTTGAATGTCATACGAAAGTCAATTTTTTTTTAATAGAACAGCATTTTTTTACAAATTCTGAAAAAGGATGTAATTGTGAGTAGAAAAGTACTAAAACTCATGTGGCCTAAAATTAAGATTCAGCTAAATATTCAAGAGAAACAAAAAATATAAAATTGGAAATAATACATGAAAAACATAGTATTTTCAAAGCAATATGTGAATGTATTAAAAAAAAATTAATAACAGATTAGGAATTAAGGATTAATTTCTAATAATAAATCATATTTGAAATATCGGATGTAGGTAATTATAGTCGAGGCAAGATAAATATCGATGCACTTCACCGACTGTTAATGACGTAAAATATTGCCCGGTTGCAAAACTAACTTAAAAATCACATATGATCAGTATTACTTGTCACTGAATATGTTGAATATTAGGTTATGTTTTTCGACGTTCTCAATATGAATACGGTATTAAGATTACATAAATCAAAAATATTGTTATGAGTAACGTAATAAGAAGCAAATAATCAAAATTAATTTATTGGTATTAAGGATTTGTGAAACACTAACAGAAGATATGTTAATATTCAAAGCTGCGGGAACACGCTAAAATTACATAAATTATTACTCCCTGAACATTATTTTTACGAAAATACATCACTTACTTCCCTTACTGCTTCAAAAGGTATCAAAGGTTGTCCGTGCATGGGAATAATATCACGTTCTTGTTCAAAGAACGTTATTAACTCTGCAGCCATCTCTTTAGCCTGCTTCCGCAAGTACTTCGGCATTTTAACGCAATAATACTTACTAGAAGTTCTAATAAGAACTAATTTTGATAAAATAGGCAATATTGTAAGCAAAATAGACGTTAAACAAACTAGGATAACCTGAACGAACGGCACAAACACAAGACAAATGTCATACTGTTTAATATCAATCAAAGTGACAACGATGTAATTTAATACCAATAGTTGAGAAGGAATTTGCTTTTTGTTAATTGATAATACCGTTTTGAAATAATGAATAAATTATTTAAAGTGATCCTGTACGTCAAAGTGGAGTAATTGCAATCATTTATGTTTTAAATTATTAAATGCACTTTACATATATTTTAGACCATGGCAAATACGTATTTGAAAGTTGGTAATATGAGGTCATAATACGACATCAATGACCTGCATCGTATCATATTTATCTTGCCTCGACTATACAAAGGAATTAAATGGATATAAGTTTGTTGTTTATATTGGATATTAATAGGTTATGTGCTTGCATCGTCGCGTCGCGAGTCGTATGAATTGGTTGTTTGTTGCAATAATTGGTTATTTGCTGCCCCTTAATCCGGGAGTACCATGGCATAAGCCAATTAACTT
>SMLS01050432.1:0-10438 GCA_004785975.1 Popillia japonica | reverse complement strand
TGAAACTTTATCGTTCTTCTGATCTTCATGAAGAAAAGGACAGAATCAGCAGAGCGCTTGGTGCTGCAAAGGATGTAACATTACTGTCAAAAGTGTTGCAGTTTTCTATGTCGGTGGGTTAAATTAGAAATTACAAATCAAAAATATTGTCATGTTTTTAATTTTCTTTTCTTTTCTAGGATGAAGTTCGTTCACAAGATACAGTTTTTGTTATAATGTCGGTAGCTATGACAAGGGTTGGTAGGAATCTAGCCTGGCAGTTTTTCAAGGATAATTGGAAAGAACTAATCAATAGATATCAAGGAGGTTTCCTGTTAGCTAGATTGGTGAAGTTTACCACAGAGAATTTCGCTAGCGAAGAAATGGCAAGTGAAGTAGAGGCATTCTTTATGAAACACAAATCACCAGGCACCGAAAGAACTGTTCAACAAGGTGTAGAAACAATTCGATTGAATGCTGCATGGTTGAAGAGAGACCAGGATGCTATTATTGAGTACCTCAATTCCCAAAATTAATTCTACCGATTTCTTTTTTTTTTTGTAAATGGTTAATTAATGCCAGTGATTGTACCTATGATTTAACTTTACAAAGATTTTGTATTATTTTCGATCGACCATATATGATGCATAATTTATTTAAAAAAATTCTGGAAGACATACTAGTTTTATTATCCCTAACAATGAAAATGAAATTTGGATATATGTAAAATATTATTGAAATAATGTAAGATTGATCGGTATCGTAAAAAAGTACGGACGTGTACATTGTTATTACTACTTGTGGACTAATTGCGACGGTGAACGTAATTTGATATTCTATCAAATTATGTCGATGTACTCGCGATCTCCGAAAGATAGCTGCACTAAGAATTTCCTTTGAGGAAGACATGCAGCATGCGCAAACGTAAAGAGCATGAGGAATTTCACCGTTCGCCGTAAATGTACAGCATGTCTAGAGTATAATAATGCTCTGTTCGCGGTGTACATTTACTTTATTGAGGATGTATCCAGTACACGTCCGATATGCCCGAGCACAAGACCAAGAGCATTATGTCCGTGACAGGCACAGTACGTTTCAAGATCGAAATGTTTGGAAAGGTTGTTTTTTTCACCCGTCGCATTATCCTACCAGTATCGTTACTATTAGCGTTCTTTGAATTTGTTAATAAAATTAGCGTAATTTGGTGCATGTATGTATGTTTTGTAACTGAGGTTGCTGCAATTGCTATATGACGTAGATGACATTAACACTGATCAGTGACTAAAACCGGTTTTATTCACACGATTCATGTTCTATGCAAAAACTAAGTTGTGGTTTATTCCCACTACAATAACATTTGGGATCGTGATTTGTAATCCCCTTTCCTCCGTGGAACATGATATTTTTATGTTCAGTATATTCAAAGCGACCATAACCTCACTTTTGCGTTCGCATGTGTAAACAAATCACGCTCATCTTTGTGCGTTTTTTCGTAATATACTAATTGCTGAACATGTTCCTAATAAATTCATTCATGTTTGAAAATCAAGATCTTACAACTAGAAAGTAGCTATTAGTTATAACTACGAGGTGAAACCTCAGTAATACAGTACATTTCCGAAAAAATGGTCTATATAGTATTATACAAAGAGTAAATGAAATATAGGGACTTGCAGCCAAAATCATACAACCTTATTAAAATATATGTATTTGGATGGAGATGGCTCGGTTATGGTATGGAGGTGTATGTTCGCCACAGTAGTAGGCAATTTACAATTTATAGATATTACAATTGATAAAAAGCAGTATTTACATGTATTAAAACGAAATTCGAAAGCAACTGCCAAAAATGTAGATATTCCAAAAACTGTTAAATTTAACGCGGATAACGATCCAAAACATTCCTCATACCTTGCCAAAGAATGACTGTTATACAATTGCCCTAAAGTGTTGCAAAGACCTGACCTAAGTGTTATCTAACATTTATGGGATTATTTGGACAAGAACATACGCCACCACAAAATTTCTAGTAAAGATCTGCGAAAGAGCAGGAATGGTACAAAATACCATCTCTATTAGCAGAATAATTAATACAATCAATGTCATCACGGCTAGTAGCCGTGAGGAAAAGTCGAGGATATCTTACCAAAGATTAATTTTGAGTTTTAAAAATAAAAACATCACTAGAATTAGAGTATGATTTCGGCTATGACCTGCCTATACCTAGTCTAACCATTTTGTCTGTCTCGTTCAGAATTAATTTTGTTGCTTTTGTATATATTTTTGCACATTAATGCACATTTATTTATTCTATTGACAACTAGATTTTTTGTTAATACGTTGTTAAATAAAAATAAAATTTATTTTCCCCGTTGCTGTATGATTTTGACTGTAGTCACTATATCTACTTTTTAAAAGAAATGAGACAGTAGAAACAAAAAAGCGCGCAAATAATTACCAAAAACATAGTAGGAACGAATGTTATACTTTCGTTAAGAACAATGAAATGATAATTACCAGCCTAGAAATAAAAGGAATTATAATAAACTATTACTTAGGGCTTTTCTAATATATTCTTCCTTCTTAAGGAACTCAAATCAATTAAGAACACAAGGACAAATATAGAATCGTTTGTAAGGCTTTTGACATGACAGAAACTTGCCAAACTTGTATTTCCACATGCCAACCCGTGCAAACTAAGATGCTTGGCTGTTGGAAAGTGAGACTATCATCAGTAAAGGAGTAAATATATTATTCTCTCCTCAAACCGCACCACACTACCACTACCATAAGCTAATACAATTAAAAAGTGTAGCTATAACTCATTTTAACTTTTAAGTAGAACTAATAAGCAATAATACGACAGTTTGGTGACAATATGTTTGTTCCTGAAAATAACAAATTTAATTTAATACCTGATACCCGATTTTATTTTTCAAACACATGTTTGTATGAAAAGTACTTTATTATATTATGTAAAACTAGTCTAAAATAATTATTACATAAAAACCTGTTTTGAGTTTTTATGACATTTTTCTAAGTATGTTTTATCTTACAAAAAAATAATATCGTTAAATTAAATATTATTTTTTCTAGTCTCTGATAAATGTACATATCAAAAGATCATTAATTACGGGGAAATAAATTATTACAAAGGTATTCTTTGACATTCAAATTTGATACAACATTCATTTTTAGAATGGACGAATACAAATGTTACAAGTATAAAATTATAAATATATATATAAATATATATACTAGTAATGTCATTTGTATTTAGAATATTGTTGCGCGGTATTGTTGTGTCACGGATTTGCACTATCTTTTTTTGTATCTTCGGTACTGGATGGTTTACTGTCGTCTTTATCATCACCTGAAATTAGTAAATATGCTTATTAACATTAATATAGAACGCACTTTAACATTTTCACTTGCCTTTCTCCGATTTAATTTCATCTTTCATAGATTTGTCGTCACCAGTTCCATCTTTGTTATCAATTCCTTTTTCTAATCTGGGTCTCTTCCGTCCTTTATATACTCTGTTATCTCTTCGGCCACCTTCACCCTCATCCTCGCTATCTGAATATTCATTTTCAGGTACAATTCTCTTATCTAAGTCCTTTTGTGGTAGTCTCTCGTCTTTGTCAATTTTTTCTTCATTATCGGAATCTTCATTAATAGCATCTTCAGGTATTGCTTGCACTTGAACACCAGGTGCGTGTGGTAACATACGTAGGTTTTCAAATAACCTGTAACAACGAAGAGGTTGTGAAATGCGGCCTATCTTCTGATTGACATACATTTACACACAATACAACAAAACCATTTTTATTAACATATTAAGCGGGTAGGGAGGGGATATAAAAAAACTAGTGTAAAAGTTAAACGACGTCCTTTCAATCGCATGCTGTAACACTCACACGGTTTGTGTTTCATTCGAACACACAAAGTTTACAGGACGGTATCTAACTAAATTTTAACGGGATTTCTTACCACACAACTAGATATGTCATTTTTCTCAGTTAAGACTACAGATAAAGAGGTGAAACCTCAGTAATACAGTACATTTCCGAAAAAATGGTCTATATAGTATTATACAAAGAGTAAATGAAATATAGGGACTTGCAGCCAAAATCATACAACCTTAGAGATCATTGCTGACAGTACCAAAGGTTTTGTTAAAATATTAAATTGTTAAAGCAGTAAAATTGGTAGTCTGCAGCCGAAAAAGTGTATGTAGTACGTAGTTTTAACAGAACAGTATCACACTTATAACTACAATAAAACCTTGACTGCATGTATGAAAAAGTACGTTTAATTCTTTCTAATATAGGTAGGAAATACAGGGTGTTTGTTAAGTTCTAAGATTTTTTTAACACAAGATAGTATTCAGAAAATAAAAGCGTTCTACAAAAAATTGCATGTATACATTAACCGAGATATACACATGGACTCACCTGTTGAAAAACAGTATTTTTACCTACCTTATAACAGCTGTTCGAAGTTTCCCCCGCCCGAATAATACGTATGCATTCTCGACAAGTGTTTTTAGGTGTCAATCACATATCCAATAGTAAACAATACTGAGGCAGTCGTTTCGATACTTCTCTGTTTACGTATTTATCAATAGCGCCTCTCAATATTATTAGACTTTTTGCATGCCGAATGACCTCACAGCGCTAGTCATCACAAACAGCATAAACATACTTTTGCTTACATTGCACTATAACATGACATGCAACCATGATAAAACCATAAAACGTACCGTAAGTTGTCAAACAAGCTGGTTCTACGTTTAACCCTCATTTAAAGTTTGCTATCTTAAATTTTAATATCTCGGTTATTACACGAGGTAAAAATGCAATTTTTTGTATATCGCCCTTATTTGTAGAATACTATCTTCTGGCAAAAAAAAACTTACAACTGATGAAACACCCTGTATATAAAGAGTCGCTGATATGTATACAAATGGTTGGATAAAATATACGAGGTACCGGAAAAAGTTAAATACAAAACTTTTAGGGCTTTTAAATGCCTATTACAAATAATTTTAAGTATGCACGGTGGGTCATAAAGTCGTGGCACATTAAAGTTAGATTTTTTAAACGGAACCTCCTGTATATTATTACATAATTCAATTCTTTCTTCAATTTTCAGTAAAATTTATAATACACATAGTGTACCTAAATCCAACTGATTTTTGAAAATATTACTTAAATAAAATCTAGGTACCTACGTAGGCTACGACGCACCTTAAAAATGTGATAGTTTTCGCGCAAAATCGCATCTTTAAATGAAACCGTACGCAGTGAAATATTAATGATAATAGGGTATGGTGATAGATTGCGAAACTTTGCGGAAGTAGTGCATTTATTCCACGAATTGCATCCCGACCAAGATTCAATTTCCAAGTCTACCGGTTCAAAAACTTTGAGTCGTTTTCGTGAAACTGCCAGTGTCAAAGACATACCTAAAGTCGGAAGGCCGGTAGCAGTGACAAACGAAGAGAATTCTTTGAATGTAATGTTGGATGGAGTGGACAATCCGAAAGCTTCGATACAACAATTGGCGTTAAATCACAACATGACACGATATGCAATTCAAAAGATTGTCAAATGGGAACAATTTTGTCCCTTTAAGATCCATTTATTACAGCGTTAAGTGAAGAAGATTTTGATCGCAGAATCAGTTCTGTGAAGTTATTATGGATAACTTGAGGCAAAATTGTATTTTGTAAATAATGTGTTTTCTGATGAATGGACACTTTTTTGAATGGACATGTCAACCCCAATTCACACCCAATGTCTGCAGACAGTCAATGTTTGGTGTGGTATTATCGGTGAATATGTCAAAGGACCGTATTTTATAAATGGAACTTTAAACTCTACTTATTCGATTATTGCTGAACGATAATGATTAATTTGGTTTCAGCAGAATGGGGCACCTTCGCATTTTGAGATTGAAGTGCGGGAATTTCTAAATCAAATGTTACTTGGGAGATGTATAGGACAGAGGGGAACCATTGAATGGCCAGCTAGGTATTGCGATATGATCCGCTTGACTTCTTCTTGTGGGGTCACATTAAAAATTTTGCTTACAAAAATAGATCTCATAATATCGAAGAGTTGCAGGCACGGATCTCACATGAAATTAATATTTCTCAAAATGCCCTTTTAAATATAATACACAATTTTGTTCATTGCTTTCATTATTGTCAAGGGGTTAATGGAGAACACTTTGAGCATAGAATAGAATTGTGCATAAAATAGAATTGTAAAATTAAATTTTACAATTACATACATACTTGTTTTATAATAATGTTTAATTTTTTATTAAAGTAATATTTTTAAATATCGACAACTCGGGAACGATTGGATTTCGATTGTGTGTATTACAATTTTTACTGAGAATTGAGGAAAGAATTGAATTACCTAATATACAGGAGGTTCCGTTTAAAAACATGCAATTTTGATGTGCCGCGACTTTATGACCCATCCTGTATACTTAAAATTATTACTAACTAATAGGCATTAAAAACGCTAAAACTTTTTTTATTTAACTTTTTTCCGGTATCTCTTATATTTTACCCAATAATCGACCGTTCCATACATATCAGCGACCATGTAGATATGCCGTCTTGCTGCAGTATTTCATTTGGTTTTAGGGATATACTCCTTATCGTTAAGGATAAGGGATACATGAGAAATTACAATAGGACATTTGTAATTTTACGCTAATATTAGTAACATTCATTAATACTATTAAAAAGAAGAAAATTACATAATTCATTTAATTGCATTAAATAATGATATTTCAAAGTTGGATTTTTACTGATTTCAGTGAAATTTATTAAACTTCGTTAAAAAGAGAGAAATGACTTGTTGAACATGTGAAAATAAAGACATACCTAGTTTTGATTTTCTCCAAATATTCTGGCGTATTTTGATTGGCCATATTGCTTGGACTGATATGTAGTTTGAAATCTGGGCCGAAATATTCAAAGTAATCATTGTAGGGTAATTCGTTTGCAATTTCCACACCGAGAGCTACTGACGTTTCATACGTCCATGCTCTAGATACGTTCCGTATCGTATAACCACCACCGCCAACCATCATGAAAGGTAATCCATATCGTTTGACAAATTCTACGCATTTGCCATGGCCTCGCACTGTTAAATTGAAGCATCCTAATCTGTCACCTGTTAGAGAATCTGCTCCACATTGCAGAACTACTGCACTAGGTTGAAACGTCTCCATAACTTTACTAATGATAGGAACAAATATACTTTCGTATGACTCATCATCCATACCGTCTCGTAATGGAATGTTGACGGCGTAATATTTTCCTTTACCGGCACCAATATCCCTCAAATCGCCAGTACCTAAAATAAATTTGGTGTTTAGAGTAACATTAACACATAAAAGTGTTCGAATTTATTAGTGCCTGTAAGGATTCAATTTTAAAAATGTTACAGTACTGAATGCCAATCAAAGCTCCACAAATGTTCAACAATCTATGCAAGGAGGACAAAGCTTAACATAAGTATATAATAATATCTATTGTCATGTTAGTGTTCATTAATACCGTACCAATAAACCAGAAACTAGAAAGAGAAATTAAGTGGGGCATAATGTCGAACATATTAATTCTGGCAACGACCGCGAATGATTGAGGTCGGTATATTATAGGCCTGTTCGTTTGCGTTGCTCGAACTGCTCAATATCACTTTTGTCAATATCCGTATGTTCGTTTGAAATTTAGCTGCTGACAGGTGTTTTCGACACTTGTTCGTTTGCATTCACCAAATTGCTGTATGTCAGATATAGCAAGCTATACTTGCTCAAGCTCCAAGTGTCGAGTGGTGTCGAGCCATAATAGCAGATCATAACGCTCACGTGTTATAATCAAACGCAAGAGTGTAATACAGTTTTTGATTGGTTTTTGAGGTTATTGTGTTTAGGTGAAAGCTTATCTTCTGTTCAGTAGGCTCGGTATTTTAGAAGTCGATTGAAATCAGATTTATCCGCTCAAACTGATCTATTGCTGTTTCTAATCTGCTACACTTGCTATTTTTGACAAAACTTACCAAAGTTAGCAATTCAAACGAACAGGCCTTATGAAAACATAATAAAATCAATATCTTTTTATTTGCGGTAAATCATCTGAAATTAGATAATAAATTAAACATGACGAAAATGCAAATCTTAGACTATCCATCATTATTATATGTTCCTTTTTTATGTATGCTGCGTTAATACTTTAGAAATAATCATGATTCATGGTCTATTTTCCTCAAATGCGTATGTAGAACTGTGGCTACACTTTTAAATTACTGCAATTACGTAGATTCTGTTGTCAAAAAGTAAGAAACAAAAATAGTCACTAAATTGTTAATGAAAAATTATTTAAGAACATTTCTGAAATAGATACATATGCGCACGTGTAGTTTTCGGTCCTTAGTAAATTGTAGATTTGCAGAACTTCGAGTCGGATTAAATTGTAAAAAAAAATGATCTTCTATTTATGGCAATCATACATATCACTAACTGTATTGACTTTTCTAAATGTTTAGCATGTTCATTAGCACAAAACTTTTACTCAAAATAAAATTGAATTTTCAATAATTGTAAATAACTATTTTGTGAATTGTGGATCGATTATTATTATTATAAATTCATTATTACATTGTAGTGCAATTAATGTAATGTCTACAGAATAAACAGAGAAGTTGCTTTAGTTAGTAAAAATGGCGTCAAACAAGCTATTCTTACTGGACAGTAGCTTACGCGCGCTATATATGGGCGTAACTACCATCCATAGGACTTACAATCTTTTTCTATAATTCAAAAACAAAAGTAGAAAGATATAAAGCTAAACTGAATACAATGTTTAATTGAAAAAAAGCAGCAATACAAAAATATATTAAATTCATCACCGCGTTAAGTACTTTTCAAATGATGAAGGTTGTATTAATAGTACCTACTAATATTATATTGAAACCTTTTATTTCAGTTAATCAACCTGTCCGTATGGTATAAAGCAAACTAATTCATGTTATGCTATTCTTTATGATCAATTGTGATTTATATACAGGAGTAATTAGGTCAGATACAAATATTTTATATTTGTATGCAACCTGTTTAGGCTTTGCTCAGTGTGTACTATAGTAGATATACATATTGTATCTTTTTTCTAACTTACTTGAAGTGTACACTACATATCTGACCTAATTATCCCAGTATAAGAAAAAACACTTATAAGAATTGAGTAAGTTTAATCAATGATATAAACATGTTATCTTGCTTTTTACCAACTTACCTGGAAAATATTCACCGTATTTATGAAATGAAACAGTCATGACACGGTCTGTTGTGTAAAAAGCTTCTTCAACTCCATCTCCATGATGTACGTCTATATCTATATACAGCACTCTCTGATGATACTTCAATAACTCTAAAATCCCCAATACAATGTCATTAACGTAACAAAATCCAGAGGCTTCAGACTTCTTAGCATGATGCAGTCCTCCTCCCCAATTTATGCAAATTTCTGATGCTTGTTTATTTAGTTTTACAGCAGCGGCTACAGATCCACCGGCAGACAATTGACAAAATTCATAAAGACCATCAAATACAGGACAATCTTCACCGACATTAAAACGTTGCATTTGTTTATTGTACTCTGACATGTTATCAGGTCTAATTGATCTTAGGAATCTTATGTAGTCATCTGAATGAAA
Source organism: Popillia japonica (assembly GCA_004785975.1). NCBI lineage: Eukaryota > Metazoa > Arthropoda > Insecta > Coleoptera > Scarabaeidae > Popillia > Popillia japonica. The sequence continues at coordinate 719 of SMLS01050432.1, read as the reverse complement.
CTTAGTCATTTCATCTGCTGTTGCTTTGTGCGGTCTCTAAAAATAAATGATTTTTTAATATCTTAATGAAAAAAGAATAAATATCTAATATGTATAGTTCGTGTATTTGTTTCAATTTGTTTTGTTTTAACCAACAAGTTTAACATGCTGGTACAAATACCAAATCAAATGAATAATTAGTTATATTAAAATTAAATTAATTAGAAAGATCCCTACTAATTAAAGTAATAAAAGTGATATTAAATACACACATAAACAATAATCGAAAATTAGGGACTTACAAATTATATACAAAATCATCTAATGCAACTATTCACTTACATAAATTTCCATTTTCCTATATAATCCATAATTTAGTAGTAAATTGTGGGTCATACGTATACGATGTGGCTTCATGGGATGTCCTTGCCCATAATAATAATTACCAATGTCGCCTAATAAACAAATAAAAATATTTTTTTAAATTTCACAATCCAAAAAAGTTGACAACAGACTTTCTATTCGTACCATAGTACCGTATAGAAGAGCATCACCTCCGTCGCCATTACAGAGATGACCAATGAATTGTCAGAAAAACTACGGTAACTAAAAGTCTGTCGTGAATTTCTAATGTTAAAAATATTAAAACTGTATATCTAACAAAGCACAATCAGATCGTACATTCTAAAAGTTTAAACTTTTTCTAACTAAATACACATTATTATGATGTCTATTATTAT
>SMLS01050431.1:0-31670 GCA_004785975.1 Popillia japonica | reverse complement strand
AAAAAAAAAAAATAGACCCCGTAGAGGGAAAATTATACACCTTCGTCAAAAAGTTTCGGTACATTTCGGAAATTTACTTCTAATATATACATAGATGTATATAATTAGGATCAATTTCGAATTGCTTGAATTATGTTGCAACGGCAATTCTGTCGAATTTACTTCGACGCATTAAAAATGGCTCATACTTCCTCAATTTACATACTTTCTTTTATTTTCGCAAACACCACCGTAGTGGAGTAAGATGACTGATAAACTAGCTTTCTTATGGACTTTATTACTTCTTCTAGGATGTTCGTATAGATGTTGGAATGGTTTCATAAGAGCATGCAGTAGATATAAGTACCGCATAGTTTCCCGCCATACCACCAATTCTTAATTCTAAAAACACAAAGAATATTTAGATTGGAAAAACATAGAATCTACGTTATCTAGGTCTCAGGCTTGTATAAGCTAAATATTCAGAAAACAAAATAAACCCATTTTATTCTCAAAAGATTATCTCCTATAATTGGATTGATACCATCTTATTCACAGCTTTGCTTTTACTGCATAACGTACTAAATTACTCACAATGTATCAATTTTTTTAATAAAACGATTGCAAGATATGGCAGAAAGTTGTGAGATATGTTTGAAGTAAATATCAGTCTTAAAATACTACATAATACGATAACATTGTTTTAATTATTACGTCTACTTTTAAAAGTTAGGTACTTTAAATTGTTTGATTGTTGTTATGACATATGCTTGGTGCTGATGTCAATTAAATTTGTCAAAACATTCCAAAATAGAGTATGAATGTCATGTAAAACACTTAAATATTTTCATGTTTTATATGACTTCATCGTCAGGACCTGGTACAAAGAACATTCATTACTTTTCGACCAATTTGATAATTATTTGTAAATCACAATCGACAATATGTATACATATGTACCATATTTTTCTATTTAAAATTTTATAATTGAAATTGAAAAACCTGTCTAAATATTATACAACTACGTGATTGACGTGTTAAATTACATTTCCATAGTAGTACAACTGTATTATAAATGCGTATGTGTACATATGTATGGGTAGGTATATTGTAGCATAATATGCCTCTAAACTCTTTCCAAGGAAATCACCCAAGTATAAGTTTATGTTTACGTCTCGTCTTAAGGCTGTTCTTAAATTAAATATAATTCCATTTATATCATGTTTATGTCTCAAACAGTAAAAGTAACTACAAATATTACATTAGCAGATAGTTCCATTGAAAACCAATTTTTGTAGCCGTATCGGAGAATCAATATTTATTTATTACTTATCACGCTAATGCTGGTTATCTAAGCAATAAGCTAACAACGTTATAATCGCTCTTATCTCTATCCTAGTATTATCTTAATAATGACTATAATTGTTTTTATTTACTACTTTATTTCAGAAAATTCCGGCAAATATATGGATATTAAATTGTAGTTCACCGTGGATAACACAGGCTAAGTGAAGTATTAGATTACTTACACAAATGAACGGAACTAATATTGAATAACTAGATTATGATTCTAATGGAAATATGGGTACTGTGCTAATATGTAGTGTGCATACACAATACTAGTTCTGCGACAAGCACAAGTTATATTACAAAGTTTGGTATTGAGTAAACTTGAAATTACGTATGCATATCGTACTATCACAAGTACGAGCAAGTTTGCACTAATCTGATAAATACAGATATAGAGCGTGTTATTGAAAATGTCGGTCTTAGCCTTTACCAACTTCGAACGCGTTTGCGTTTCTATAATTGAATGATCACTACACATTGGACTGATTTACAGCTACTACACCGAAGATTAGTGAATTTTAATTAACATAGAGTTCAGAAGTTTTGAGTGTAATTAATTCCTATTCTATTTTAATGCACTTATTTCAATATACAATACACTTTTGGTTGTAGCGGATGTCAAAGCCATATTTCTTATTTTATTATGCACCTATGTATGTATATTCAAATTTGCTTTCCCTGAGTCATAAAGATAGCACATTATAATACAATAATGAATGCAAATGGTATGTCTAAAACCGTTAGTTAATTTTAGTTTGTTTATGTGCTCTATGTAGTATGTGTAGGCTGCTGACGAATTTTAAGTATAGTTCATTAATATTATTAGAAATTCACTGATGTATATAAGTAGCAACAACGCTGGGTTCTGTTACACAAGTTGCTCTGAGGTTGGAAGTGTTCACAGCTTCAACAACAAAGCAATAATGTAAGGTATTAATATTTAGTAGCGTCTTCCTTGTTCAACAAAGTTCTTGCGCTAATTAATGAAAATATTAAAGCTTCTTGGCCTATATTGAAACAGATGATTATGTAGGAGTATTTATATACATATCTAACGATCTGACAAATAAACGAAGACGGAACTGTTTTCTTGTATAATAAAAGTATGTACGTCTAATCTCAAATAGTAGGTACTAATATGATACTATTAGCAAGGTAATTTTATATGCGTGTGATATGCGAGCGTAGCTCCAAAACTGAGATTTAATTAATATAGAGTGGGAGAGAGAGAGAGAAAAAAAAAAGAGATCTTTTAGGCGGGTGGAGAGCAACCAACTTTATTAATAGAAATTTAAATCTACTACAATCTATTTATTGATAAAGAACCTTGTGTCCAGAATCTTGCCTGAAATTACGAAGCAGGAATCTGTTTGGTTTTCAGGCATTCGAGTGCAAATTGCGTTATGATGAAGTATACCTGGTCAGTCTACAACAACTCAAAACGTCGCAAACTGCTGATTACTTATTTTCTCTTATTTAGATTAAAGATTTTCCATATTTTCGTATTTACTATTATATTTAGTAGTATCGTATTTAGTATAGTATTTAGTAGTTGTGATGAAATGATGATTACGATGATGATTTTAAAAATTCAATAGATAGCAACTGTATATACCGGGTGTTAAAAAAACGTTGTCGGATATTTCACCCAATTATAGTACTGGTGGAAATAAACAAAACAATCTTAATCAACATGGGTCCGCAATTCAACTGTTTTTGACATATAGTCCCTTGCATATTTTAAAATAAAAAAAATCATTTTTGGGGTTTGAGAATAGTTCCCTTTGTCAAACAACTGATTGTGACTTAAAATTAGTTCTGTCAGACATCTGTCATCAGATTATTTATCATTTGCGTCAATTTTTTTTCGTTCTCAAATTATGCATAAGTACACAAATGCAGAAATGGCCGATATGCACTTTATGTACGGTCGTGCGAATGGTAATGCCACCGAAGCACGGCGTATGTATGCCGAAGAATTTCCAAATCGGTTGTTACCAAGTGATAAGATTTTCTCAAGACTTCATATCCGGCTGTCCGAAACTGGTTCATTTAAAATTAATAGTGGTTCTGGTAGACCTAGATCAGTTTCTTCTCCCGCAGTAGAATTAGATATTTTGACACGGGTAGAAGACAACCCAAATATTAGCACCCGCCGCAGAACTGAACGTCAGTCATCCTCTCATTTGGAGAATTATGCGGGAACAGCAGCTCTATCCCTACCACATTCAACGCGTGCAAGTTCTTGCTCCTCTCGATTATGATGCACGTAGGGTTTTTTGTCATTGGGTTTTACGAAAGCTGGCAGAAACTCCCTAATTTTGCGGATCAGATTTTATTTAGTGACGAGGCTGGGTTTACAAGAGACGGAATATCCAATTTTCATAACAATCACGTCTGGGCAGATGAAAATCCCCATGCTATTGTTGAAGTGCATCACCAAAACCGTTTTTCGCTAAATGTTTGGCCTGCGCTTTCTGGAGACTGTTTAATTGGTCCAGTATTTCTCTCTAATCGTTTAACGGGACAAGTATACTTGGATTTTTTAAGAAATGAATTACCCGTTTTGTTGGAAGACGTGCCACTTTTTAAGATTAAATATGTGGTTTATGCACGATGGAGCTCCTGCGCATTTTTCCATCGTAGTTAGAAATTTCTTAAATCAAGATTACAACGAGAGATGGATAGGACGGGGTGACCAACTGCATGGCCTCCTAGGTCCCCTGACCTGACACCTCTAGACTTCTATGTTTGGGGGCATCTAAAACAATTAGTGTACGCACGATCTGTAGACAATTTGGAAGAACTCAGGCAACGAATCGTAAATTATTGCGAGGAAATTCGGAGGACTCCAGAAATTTTCGAAAGAGTGCGTCGATCTTTCATAAGCGTGAGTGTGAAGCGTGCTTAGAAGTGAACGGTGCACATGTAGAACTATTTCTATAGTTTTACTTTAAATAACCATTTGTTTAATTTACATTGCGATCAGAATTTCTTTCAAAATTTTTATCCTAATAAAACAATATGCAAACGACTATATGTCAAAAACAGTAGAATTGCGGACCCATGTTGACTAAGACTTTTTTGTTTATTTCCACCAGTACTATAATTGGGTAAAATATCCGACAACCTTTTTTTAACACCCGGTATATCTAACAATCTACTATAGAAAATATAGCTAGAATTATTCGCTTCTAACGCGGTTGACACGTCGAGTTACCGTGACCTTTTGACATCCCTCACTTACGAGAAGGTTTGCGCCTCCTCCGTTCAGATACCCCCTTTGCTCCTGAAGAAGCCATTTACATTAGTGGCGAAACGTCGAGTTTTTATTGTATATATTCTGCATTTTATTTTTATTTGTACCGTATATTGTTTTACTAACTATGTGTAACACTGTCAACACCCAAAAATCCTCATAATAGAGACTCTGGCCCTGGAAGCTTTCGATATCATTTATTTGCACTTTCTTTAGAACAGTTTACAACTACATTTGGAAAATGTGTCTCTGAACGTACGTCAAAGAATGTGATTTAATCCATAAACATTTTAAATACAAAAATTAATTTTCATGAAGAACTGTTAGTGCACTGATTGCAACATTGTATTGATGTTATCGGTCAACCTTTTAACAAAGGCTCGTAAAAGAAAGCTTTCAAGAATGCAAGAAAGGGTATAGCGTTCCATTAAAAAAAAACTTAAGTTACGTCTAACACGCCGTTATAAAACACCCTGTGCATGTGCAATTAATTTTAAAATATGAAGCTTGACAATACCTGCACTTTTTTTCAATAATATTTTTAATAACTTTGATAACATCGGATGTATCGAGTCTCCAGGCACTAAGCTGTCAAGTGAAATTTAACTAATCCTGCGCTGTTGAGCTTTTTGTAACTTTTTTTTGATGTTTGTTGTTCAAAATTACTTACATAAATATGGACAGTTGTTTCTGTTTATGCCATATTGGGACCGACGGTGAAAGGCAAACTCATATCATACTTATTACATGAAATTCATATTACTTGTATGAAAACTATAGACGATATTATATGTGACACCTTATAGACATGGTTAATTACATTTTCTGAAACAAATAATGTAGATATAATAACGACATTAATGTGTAGATACGGTACAACGCACATGTTAGTGATTAAATTCATTAAATAATATAATTATTGCATTGGGACGCCCTCAGCATCGAAAACTTTTAAAAGGCAAAAATTAAGGTATGACTTATTCATGAATCAGTCGGAGATAATTGAAGAACTGAGTTGTGGGAATATATGTTGTTTTTTCAACATTTTATTGCAATAAATGTATATACACTGACTTGTGTATGGACTGGATTTGTAAGAAATTCTCAATCTCTATTTTAAGCAAGTTTAGTTTGAATCAGCAAAATTTTTGAAACCAGTACGGTGAAATTCAGAACTTAAATATTATAAATGGTGCACAACTACAAAAAAAAATTAATAATAATAATCTTTATTTGTCCAACAGCGACGGCTATTTACAGGACATACAGTTTAAGTGAAGTAATATTACATAATGTACAAATAAAATGTAACAAACTTAACGAAAAGAAAAAAAAAACATAACCAGCATAAAGGTAAGGCTAAGAAAACAACTCATTATAGTTTATAGTCATGTGAAAGACCGGTGCTTTCAGCAAGGTGTTAGTTTTGGCTCGAGGATTATAAAGTATATTCGACATTCTAGTATTCCTCGCTGGCACATTGAAATTTACATAAGTAAAGATGGTGAATCTATTTTATTTGATAATAAATCAACTAAAAACTTGGCACTATGTCTTTTGCGACGTTCTTCTAAAGATGAGAAATTATGTAGTTCCAGTAACGATATATAATTGGATCCTCGTTGAGGATAGTGACCAGACATTCTATACGTGAAATATTTTAGGAAACGATTTTGCACGCGCTCGATGGATAATATTTGATAGGTATAGTGTGGATACCAGATCAAATTGGCATATTCTAGCTTGCTCTGCACTAGAGCGAAATCGTTTTTGTAGCTAAAATACCATCAAAGCTATGAGAGAACCGTATAAGAAAACTTAGAAGAGACTTAGAAGCTGAACTACATACAGTGGAAATATGCTCAGAGAAAGTTAGGGCTGAGTCGAAAAGCGCACTCAAGTCCTTAACTTTATCTCTCCGTTCGATTAAATCCAATCCAATAACGTAGTTGAAAGTAATAGGATTGGAGCAACTTGTGTAAGACACAACTGAGCATTTTTTAACGTTCAAGGCAATGTTGTACACTGTGCACCATTCTTTAATTAGCGAATGATTCGTTTGTAATTTAATGCAGTCGGCGTGGCTCCTGATAGTGCTGTAGATCTTAAGGTCATCTGCATACGCCAAACATTCACATCGTAGCCTAAGGAGTAGATCGTTAACGAATATATTAAAAAGTAGTGGTCCAAGATTGGACCCTTGTGGAATACCTGACGAAATTTTAAAGCTATCAGATCGGAAACCGTTGTAGATGACCCAGTCCTATTACTGAGGTAGGATGTAAATAATTTCAGCAAAGATGCACCAAAACCCATAGAATCCAATTTTGATAAAAGTATGCCATGATCTATGCGATCAAATGCCTTTGAAAAGTCGGTATAGATCACATCCAGCTGTTGACGTTGCTCCAGCGCTATAGAAATTTGCTGGGTGATGATGGCCAAGTTCGTCACAGTTGATCTGCCAGAGATAAATCCATGACGATTAGTTGACAAGTAAGGTTTATAAATGTATATTTGTTGGTTCAAAATTTGTTCAAGCACTTTTACAAAGTTAGGTAAAATACTTATGGGTCTATAATTAGTTATATCAGCTCTGTTGCCACTTTTAAACACTGGCACTATCTTACTGATTTTCCAAGTGCGCGGGAAAGATGATGTTTGTATGATAAGATTAAACAATAGAGTCAAAGGATATGAGAAGACTTCAGCACACTCCCGCACAAGCACACTAAGTATAAGATCGTCACCCGAAGTCATATAAGCTTTAAGTTTTCGTGCAGTGGATAGTACCTCTTCCTCTGTGATATAGGAAACGTTGAACGATGGAGAGCTGGTAAATGTAGCTGGGATTGGAGCGTCGCTTACAAATGGATGGTATACGCTAGAAAACCAGTTCGCGAAACCGTTTACAATTTCCAATGGCTGGGTTAAATCCACTTCATTGCACGTCATAGAACCAGGTATTCTAGACGACGATCTTCGATTGTTCACAAATGACCAAAACGCCTTAGGGTTTGTGATTATATCGGATTCTACCCGTTTTTTGGTAGCATGAATATGAACTGCGGGACTCGTGTTTAAGTAAGCGTCTTAGTCTTCTAAATTCTACCAGGTAATACTCGGATTTTGTGGACTTCCATTTTTTGAAGTAAAATTCATTTAAACCAACTAGTTTCTTTAATTTTGCTGAAAACCAGGGCGGGTATTAACGTTTTGATGTTTTAACTTTAGGCACATGTCTCTCCAAAATATCGTTAACTGTATTGTAGAATCGGTATGTTACATAATCAACTAATGGCATCATAACGCGAAAATGGTATACTCAACCGGTACTATTGTGGGAAAACACGGTTAATTAAAATCAAAAATAGATTTGTATCGGACATTTCCATCGATGCGAGCCTTTGTACAGGTCTATCAGAATGCAGTATTGACTGTAGGGTACGTTTCCAAGCGATTTATAACGCTGGTGAAACTATCCCAAAGCTAACCATTCGCAAATTCTTATACTGAAATATTTTTTATGTGAAGGTAATTAAACGACTTCAACTGAATTTGACTAAACATTATAAAGTAACTTAAACATCTCAAATTCATTTATCTTAAAGTTTTCACTGCGGCTATTTGAAAGTTAGTAAAAACCACTCTGTATTGACACTTTTTTTAATCATATTGGCTGTTTAAATGCTCTTATAATTGTTAATTGTCTAAACAATGCAGTTTTCTACACAAAGCTAATGAACTCAGACATAAAAAGATAATATCTGATATTATGTTACAGACTTTCAAAAATGGACAACGCATTATTTCTTCTCGAAAAAGCAATGATCTCCAATCATACTAGACAGAAGCAACTGCAGTTGGAGCCGCCTCACGGAATTGCATACACGATTGTCTGCACACTAGGAATCATGGCGAATATGTTACTAGTGTGTGTAATATTAAAGTATAAAGATTTGAATACCCCCACTTACATTTATATCAAGCACTGGTTCATATTTAACATAATTTTTCTTTTCGATTTAACAGTGTTTTATTCCGCTGATATTTATTTTACTTTAACAGAATTTTTTATAAGTTTTCAGATCGAAGCAATTGTACAATTCTGCACTGTAATGCTCCTGTTATTTTTAACCTTTGATTGCTATGTTAAAGAGAGAGATACCGCAATAAGAATAATGATCTACTTATACAGTTTTATAATTACGGGATTTGTTATGAGTTATTTGTACAACTTTCTAATTACATTCCAAATAGTCCAATTCGTTTTACATCTAATTACATTCGCTTTAATTCTGTCTAAACTATTTATGTATACCTTACGACGTAAATCGTCAGAATTTGATGAAGATTCTAAATTTAGACTAAAAATTGTACTGAACTATATGAGTTTGTGGACGATAAATCATACATGGTTTTTTATTTTATTGTATAAAGGATTCGATGCTTTGTTCTTAAGCGCTCTACTAAATTTAAGCTTAGGTGTAGCTAGTTCCGTGTGTACGTTAGGTTTAATTTATTATTTAGATAAGAATTTTAAAATGTTCTTCAATGATATGTATGGCTGTGGACATAAACATGTGTTAAATTCATATTCCTTTACAGAACTTCAAGAAAGTAGCACGAGTAATTCGTTGTCAAGAATTATTTCAAATTAAACACTGCTCTTTAGTTTGTTGTTTATTTTATTACACGTAGATATTCCTCACTATTTCTGTACGAAATTATACAATTATTATTAAATGTCTCTTAAAAAAACTATGATTATAAGATTGGTATGTCTTTAGCATTTTTTGTCGATGGTACCTGATGCTTAACTTATTTAGCTGCACGAACAGAATTCTACTTTTTTTCTCTATAAAAATGTACTCTCTGACATGAAACCGTTATAATGCTGCACACGTATAAAGAAACATTTCCGTTGATTTAATAACTATGTGTTATTTAACTGAATTAATTTAACTGAAATTTTTAAGTGAACACCGAGCGAGACTGAAAGTATACATAATTTTATATACCAATTATGGCAAGATCAAATAGGTTGTCTGGATCGCATGCATGTTTAATTTCACCTGTAATAGATAAGTCAATCTGAGGCAAAAATATATTATTTGGCGATGTGCGGACGAGCGTTGTCGTGCATGTATAGCAGACGTGGACGCCGCCAAAGGTAGGTAACCACAATGGGCCGTAGCACATCATCTAGGTATAGACGAAACGTCATTTTCTGCTGTACACGCAGCAGACGTCTACGTCCTCATTATGTAAGAGCATCCCAATATCATAATGTTCTGCTGGCGGTAGATATGGCGTGGCTGAACGCACTGCTCGAGTAGACGATCGCCAGGTCTCCGACGAACCAAAGTTCGAGCATCACTGACGCCGAATTCGAATATTGATTTGCCGGAAAGGAAAATTGGCTCCACTCGACAGCTTATCGATGCCTTGCACTGGTAGCGTGCGCGGCAGTATCCGGGAGTGAGTGGAAGCCGCTGTAACGCACAGCGTGCTCACAGTCAACCTTCTACCAAACGCCCCCGTACCGTTCGCGTAGTGAATGCCCATTCCCTTCCTTCTGGGCAAACGGCTCGAACTTGCCTTGAGGATGACGCATGCGATGTTACAGAAGGACGCGGTCTTCGCGTGTTCTGCTAGCGCGGAGCCGTTTCGCTCGCGGCTGAAGTTGCGTACGTCCTACCTGAGTTCATTCTCGCCATGCCCGTTGCACAGCCGAGAACGGTCGCTCGAGACGTCGAGCGATCTCATGGAAGGATACACCCGCCATGGGCATCCCCGCAAACATTCCTCGCTCAAACTCGTTTAAGTAGCACGATCGATCCGCCATTATGCAGCGAATACAACTACATACTGGACCTTCACACCATAGTAAAAACGACCGGCTTCGCCCATCCCCGATGGTCTCCGTGGCGACGACATTTTCCACCCGTCGGAACCCGTCCGTGAAAAATGCGGCTATAGCAAAATTCGAAAGTTGCTGCTACAGCAGTGTACTCAAGAAGTACTTTAATTTCTTGCAAGAGTACTTAATTACATACATACGTATATACGTATATACGTATCACCTCACATACATGTAAAAATAATCCGTGCTAGATTGTAGTTAGTTATCCTGGTATGATCTTAGTAATAATGGCACACATATTCTGGAATCTAGTTTCGAATTTTACCAAAAGGTTCTTATCGCAGTGATAGGCAGATATTTTTATAATGAATCACTTTTAGACTGAAATCAAGGCATTCTAAACAGTGGTATACGCAAAATTGTACACTCCATACCATTTTTTTGGTCTTGTATTTTATTTTTTAAATATTTAGCATAAAAGTTCCTCAATATTCTGAAAAGTGTTGGATTAAGCGTTATCTTCAGATCGATATCTAATCAGTGACATTGGACAATTTTGCGTGGGATGGAGATCAATAAAGGCGGAGGTACAATTAACGGGAACGTGAACGTGCATACATGTTCGCAAACTTGAACCTTAAAAAAGATGGGCCATCTTTACTTAATGATTCCATTCACAATAACGCGAACAGTGACGGCAACACGTAAACGTAAACGTGAATGGTGACCAAGTTTTAATTTTGGCGTTGATGTACATACACGAATGCACATGTGTTGTGTAAGTATTTAAATGTGTGGATATACGTTTTTAACCGATTCTATTCTTGAAGTTGTGAAAGAAGTGACATAAGCTAAAATAATCGTATTGTTTTCTTTCTGTATTAAAACAAAATCGACTATTTTTGCCGTATAAAGTGCACGTTATCGAAGAAGATATGATGACAAATTAATTACTTATGAAGCACTATGCTCATTTGTACATAAATATAATAAGAGGGTAAGATTTTAGGGACACAATAAAAAAAGGAAATACGTAGTATTGTTGCCCACGTAAATAATTTGATGAGTAATAGTAAGTGATGTATGTACCTACATACTTAGTGAATCTATTCTTACCCAGAAAAAAATGTGTTTGAGGTTATAATTAAAATTGATAGAAATGTCATTTTATGACAACTGAAACAGTGCAGAAGCGGTGGGATACCTTGAGAGATAAATTTGTGAGAGCTCACAGAGGTACATAATTCATTCTCTTGTATTGCTCGACTTTAGAAACATTGCGGTATTCATTGTGTCAGCACAGTTAAGTGGTTTAAATTAAAATCACAGTATGTTGTCGACATAGGCTGAATAGTGTTATAACATCAAGAAAATAATTGCTAAAACAGTCAGTAGAGAAATTTTACTTGATTCTAATCTTGTACTATACGTGGTTCACAATTCGAAGACGTGCCCGTCATAAATGACATCACAACAATGTAGCAAATCGACTTTACATTTTTAAGTTCGTATTCGTAAATGGGGAATCCTAGGATACGATGAATGACAGAAGGTTATATGGCAGCATTGCACACCCCTACCAACAAAAAATCGCATTCGTAGTTATGTTAATATATTACTTTTATAGGTACTTTGTTATTTCTATATTGGAGATTTCGAAAATTTCATTCGTGACGTGCACGTCTTCGAATCGCGAACCAAGTTGTTCATATAATTATTGCTTTTAGTTTAGTGGAATGTTATTTTGTATTTAGCATTTAATATCATATCATCAAAATGCCACGTATTTTGTACAAAACAACTTCTGACTTGCTTTCTACATTTGACTTAAATATAACTCAAGGCATGTTCTTGTGCCATATGATAGTCCAACCCAGTTTTCACATACTATAACAAACTATGTAAATGGACTATTTGACAATAGGTGTTACTTAGCGGCTAATATAATCTGATCTTCGGAATATTTGTTGGGAAATACTGAGAAATAAATCATTGCACATAGTAAGAGAAACAGTTTGAAAGTTTATTGTAGTAACAGTAATTTTATTGAGTGTATGTAATATTGTTAATGACGAGTAATATTATTCTTAAAAATTGCATGTCGTAAATTGTAGTCCTACCTTTATGACTGTTTGAAGTGCAATTATTGATTCTATTTTCTTGTAATATTTTCTGCTTCACATCTATTAGTTTTGGCCTATTCTATATTTTTTCTTAAGATAATTTACAAGAAAGAAGTTATTATAGCCAAATCTATAAATATTGCAAAAAATTGAATCGATCGATTCAGGATTAATTTTGATTGATTCTTTGCACCGGAATCAGAACTCCTCTTTATAATTATGTAGTTTCTTCTTAATCGATTTTCAGAAAAAAATATGTATGATATGCTTTCAATGAAATTTACAATAACTATAGTAAATTTTGTAAATAGTGTAATATAAACCTGAATTCCCTCAGTAATAAAACTTCAATCAATTCAGGCACGGTTTATTAATTTTTGGCGAAATATTTTGTTTCCGTAGGATAGTACCCGTAAAATCATGTGACCGAGGGAGTTCTGTTAACGAACGTCCGCGTTTACCGAAAATTATGCATGCAAATATAATTTATACTACAACCAACGAATGTATATATGTCAGTGGGTAGTATTAACAAGTAAAAACGAGCCTTAATGAACGTCACTTTAAATAATGAGCAACCTAGATCATTGAATTACAAATGTCTTAGGAGAATTTTTGAGTTGCGTGAGGGGTAGGCGTGGAACAAAAGCGAGTGGAATTCATTTCCGTATTAAAAATAGTACTATTGAAAATGTATCGTAATAACTGTAAGCAGATAGAGTAGAAATATTACAAAGAATGTTTTATATTTGTTGTTACATATTCATACTTAGTAATCTAATGTCGAGATAATAGAATATACAGGTAGGACTTTGTACAACGTTCATCATAAAGTAAGCTGCGGTCATATGTATTTGCCGCCCTCTGAACGTTACGTACACCTTCCGACAGAATTAATGTCGTCGTCTATAGCGCATGTCCCTTTAAATAAATAATATAATGAAACCAAATATTGGTATTATCTTCTTACCAACAACAATTTTATTACAATGATAAGTAGTTATTGGTAAACATTTTTAAAATCGTCATCTAAACATTAATGTTATTAATAAACTATCCCAATAACTTTTTTTTTGAAGCTATAAATAGTAAATTTGCAAAGTAACTCTATTTTTCTCTATTCTCCCAACATTTTTAAAGCAGGTTCCTTTACACAAAATTTAACTATTTTGTTTCGTGAAGTCCTTCCTCCCAACGCGGGAAATTTAAAAATTCAAACCGCAATACGTACTACAAAGGTATGATTTATTATGTAAGGTAACTAATTAATATAATAATAATAATTAATAAAACTTAACATTTAAATAAATCCGTCCTTCTGCTACCTTACCTTTTTTCTTTAATTTGATATACTTTAAAAATTAAATAAACTATTCAGTAGAATCAAAACGTTGAGTTCTTTTGTAAACTTCTATCCGCGAAAGCTTGAGCTGATATTCCTAGTTAATTTTTTATTTTCCCACAAAGTGCTTTTTGTCTTGTTCGATTTTGCCTCGGCATAAATTTGGACTCTTGTTTAGATATATTATAGGAGTCAGTGGCGGCTTGTCCATAGGGTCATTTGGTCAATGACCTCCCAAAAATTTTGACAATATATAAAGAAATATTAATTATTACGTGTTTTATTAAAATAGGTAATTTCCTCGCAAAAGTCGCAAATATACTTAACTTAAAAACTTAAAATTTATCGGCCGTTCCTCGTATTGCAACCTCCTGAACATTGGGCTGGCGGTGCGAATTGACCTCGTCGTATTAAAGCTACGCGGAAATATCCGAAGAACTCCCAGCGCCCGAACCGACCCGAACGTACGAAGTATATAATCTAGTTTGGGTCATAAGCCCACTATTTGAAATCGAATTTAGGTTAATTTCCGATGAAATGTTAGATGGCAGCACAAGTGCGTAGTTGGAAAAGTAGTTTTCGGATTTACCTGTAGTTCCTGTGTTTATAATTTATAACAGTAAACATGTGTTTTAACCTTGTTTTAACAACCTTCTTTTAGCAAAGTTTGTCAAAAGTGCGAGTGTGTTTATAGCGATTTGTTTGTGATCTTTATTGAATCTACCAGATTTTCATTAGATTTTTTTTTTCGTTTGAGTTTAGGTATATTACTTTTCTTTTAATTCGATTTAGTTTAGTGTACATTTAGAAAGAAAATAATAAGCAAAGTAATATCTGCATTTTTTTTCGTCAGTGAATTTGTTCTTATCTCAATGTAATACGTTATTGTAATAAAATAAGAGCATATATATTGTTTGGTAATTATTGTCAACCTTTGTGCATACTTTCGCGCATAAAGACATTTAACGTAGATTATTTACTTTAAAAACAAATATATGCGATTTTAACGAATGTGTTATTCAACACTTTTCCACTGCTAAAGAACGAAGAATGGACCTCCAGTTTAAGACTATTTAAAGCGGAATTTAAAGGTAAAATATTTATATTTTTTAAGTATGCCTATTTTTTAAATTTATTTTTGACCTCCCAGTATAATTGACCACGAGCCGCCACTGATAGGAGTATATATAATGCTAACTTTACATAACAATATATTGTTTTTATTATTATACAAACAGCAATTCTACTGGTAGTGATACAACATTATTTCGAATTTTAATCAAAATTTACTAGTATTTATAAAACCATAATTAATGTTACTTGAAGCCATACTGAATTTATAAATTATTCTTGTTTTGTTCTCTCTATATTTTTAAAATAAGTATAATCAAATTAATTACACAAAATTTAATGGCAATATTAAACTTCATACGCATATCAACTTCATTTTTCAAATAGTTTAAAGAAAGTTATTAATACAGCCTTATTTGTCATCTATACAATTACTTAATTAACTACTATTAAGCGTAAATATGACCTTGCCAATCACCTCCCTGTGAGAAAGCTATTTAAAGCATATTTAAATTTCGATATATACATTTTCAAGAAATAATTTCAATTCTCCTACCTGATCCACACAATTGCCCCCGGTGTTTTAAATACTAATACCCCAATAAATCACATACCAATAGAAACCGATGCCGGCCGAACGCTTGCTTGGCCTAATGGTGAGCAGTTTTGATAAACACTGCGCTATAGACGACGACATTAATTCTGTCGGAAGGTGTACCTATTTCTTACTTTATGATAATGCCGTATGGAAATTAGTTAAAATATAAAAATCTAATACCAAAAATATTATAATTATAATTCGTAGCATCAAAAAATTAGTTACTACTTCACAAACAAAATTTGATGACGTGTGAATGAATTCAATTCAATTCAATTCAAATTTTATTGATCTCGGAAACATTTCCAAAAATGTGTGAGAAGTAATACATATGTATATAAGTACTTTTAACGTTCTTTTAGGTACATGTTCCATTCAGGCATATACTTAACATTTTTTCTGACTTTTAACTATACGGGAAAAAGAAATAAGTGTATTGGGACATAACACGTGGCCTAAAATATACATCAAGCGATCAATAGTCGCAAACGTAAGAGTGATTAGTCGTATGTTGCAATACATAGGTATAGTCAAGATGTTCGAGTATAGTTAGCAACGATCGTAGCACTTCTCACTAGTTCAAACTATCTCTTCATGTTGGGACATAATTGATAGCGGTTGAGTTTAAATTAAGATCATAAGCAAGTACATTTACACCTACAAATTACATTGGAAGAGATGCAAGCTACCGAGACTGCGTAAATGTCTTGAAAGGTTAGCGACTTCAATCACGGTTATGATAATCTAATCTCTGTGTAGGTGTGGTAGGTAAATGCGAGTTAAGGAAAGCAGGACTACATGCTGCTCCTAAAAAGCTGCCATCGTAGAGTAGTAATAGACTGAAAATTAAAATGCTTTCAAAACACACTAACAATAAGTTATAATAATAGTTCATGCCTTAGCATCCCCCAACAGCTTGCGCCAATTGCAGGGGGCATCGGCTGGCCATGAGTTATTATTACGCCTGCGGCTGTAGACCGACTTAAGATGTTATCTTTCCGCATTTGCCGTGGAATTTGGGAAACTACAGAAAACCAAATTCAGAAAGAAAGAAGTTATCACGAATACTGTTAACAGAGCCTTGAAGAAACAAGATAAACGTACGAAAATAATGCCTCCGCAGTTTAAATTTAAAGCTTATAGACAGTTGTATGCAAAAAAATTGACAGCTGATTCAAAAGTTGATATGCTGATGCTGCTGAAATATTAACCGGATTTCGATAGTAAAAAATCTTCTTGGCTGATTTTTCTAATCTTTCTGAAGTAATATCTTACAGCGCAATATTGACCTCATATTCGGCTAGTTCATCTGCTTATTCTTTCTTGTTTAGCATTAATATCATCGAACCCATTAGATATGTGCTGTTGTTTGTAAGTAGTTGCAAAACAGTGCTTGCAGATTCTCAGACCAGTTGACACCCAAAGCTTTATAACATCAAGGCTGATAGAGCGGTATTGATATTGGACAAATATACAGCGTGTATTTAAAGTAAAAGTAAAGACAATGAAAAATGGAAAGATATTATTTTATTAAACTTAAATCCAAAATATTTTGCGCAAATTCCTTCCCAGTCGCGAGAAATAAAATGACAAACTTATTTATAATATATTCGTCGCGCCACTGTCGAATATTTTCGAACGAATATATGTATGTAACGGAGGGCAGGTGCAGCGACAGGCGATATTTAACGTGTGCATTATCAAAGCTTCAATCAAAGCTATTTAAAGAAACTGACACATCAGCGTTATCTTGTAGTTTTTATAACATCGACGGCTGTTCTTGCGTTAGATTGATCGAGGTGAACATTTTCGATTCAATAAGCGGCGTATATTACAATTTATAAGGGAGGTTTTAATTTTGGCACTCGCGTCGTAATTGAACAAAATTCTTTTGGATTTATATTCTACATAATTGTATCTTACCATTCTTAATATTTTTTACTTTTATTTCAAATACACCCTGTATATGTTTCCTACTTTCACACTCTTGTTTAGGCAGCTCATGGTGCGTGGAGGATTGTTAAGGATAGATTTTCGAAAGGTAGTTCAGAAAAGTGTCCAGAGACTGCATCTCCTCCTCATCTACAATTGACTCAGTTTCAAATTTTGTTCCACCAGAACTGTCGTATTGGTAATAACACCCTGAATAGCGATTTATAATTTAGCGCGACAAACAGATTGTTTGTTGGTTATCTAATGTCTCTATTTCTCTTTGGAGATCTGCTGGAATCATTAGGGGTACTGTTAAATTATCATCCTTTAAACGATAGGATACTCAAAATGTAGTCTAGTCTTAGTCGCACTTTCAATGAGGCAGTGAGACAGGTGTGAATCGCTCGTGTGGCAGCGAGTTTTCTGTAAGGAAAACAAGTCGCGGTAAGTTCTGTATCTTTTTGCGTCAATGTTTCGTTAGATTTTAGACATTATACTAGAGTAGAGTAGGTGACTATGAGAGACATTATCATTTGACCTAATCATATCATTTTTGCATTGTTTTTCCCTGATAGTTAGATCATTCTATCCTTTATAAGAAAACAATTCTACTACTATTTTTGTTTTTAGGTAGGTACTCTCCAATAATATACATAACTATGCATATTTTTCACATTTATATGAAACATTAAGCGGTGTCTACAAACATACCTTTTCGTTGATATAATAGAAAGTAAAAGTGGTCAACAACTCTATTATATGAAATTATAGATATTGAATTTCTTGTATTCCCTGATTTTTAAATTTATAAGGTTTCATTCCGTGCTTATTTATCACAGGTAGTAAACCAATACGCAATTACATGTAGCAGAGCTTTTACAGGTCATATTGACAAATTGATATATCATAATATCGTTTTTTACTAACTCTTGGCTTGTTTATTTTAACAAATGTACTAGGAGTCACGCATACCGATATTATTTTTCACATATTTCGCAATACTTCTATTTTATTAATGTTATTAACAATAGAAAAACATAAGCTGATGTTTTTTTTATAATTTATATCTATCTAAGCGAACTTGTCTGCAATTGGTTAAAATAATTAAGCGGAAAATGTTTCTGTGCGAAACAATCAACTGATTAATATAAAAATACTATCGCATTTGATCTTGAGCTTTGAATGAATGTTGTTGAACTTTTGAACTTATTAACACTTTTATACTAAAAAACACACTACAGCTGTATACGGCATCAAAGGAAATTTGTAATAGTAAGTACTCTAAATAAGACTGCACTGAAGCAATTCGAATGAGACGTTGATGATATTAGAAAAAAGGAATGAAAAACAAGATACAACTATATTAACTAGAACAATTATTTGCCCTATCCATTAAAAGATGAGTGTAAATGAGTAACCTCATTTTAAGTAAAATATGTAAAACTGACGTAATCGTCTCTAGCAGACCTAAGTCGCATTGGCAATAAAAATACCAGAGAATTATCCTAGTTTGTTGCAATTATACGCTTCTAGCGCCTTATTTTACTCCTCATAACTTCAATTGTTTTATTTCTTCTGTGTTGTGAGCACGCTATACTACTGACCAACATAAAATACGAATCTAAAAGGTGCGCTACTATCTTATAAAGATTTAATTTGTGTTCATTAATTAATCTATGATTTAAGTTATTGGACGTAGTTTCTAATATAACTGGTTAATATACAGGTGTTTTCAAAATGGCAGGTATGTATGGCTATATAATTTCTTAACAGTAATCTTACACGTTATAGATCTCTAAGTTGCAATTAATTAGTAATTGTTGCTATTACATTAATTATCTCGGCTTATTGCAGCTTTACTATATTGTATTAGCTTGAATATGAAAATATTTTGCGTAAAGTACCGGATGTATTTATTCAAAAATTTTGATATTTCTTTTTCAAGTGTAGTTGCAAATTGATTAATTTGGAAACACTCCACAACCACTACAAATTCTACTTTCAACAACCATTTTTTGATTTTTTTTAAATATCTACTCGTAATTTACACATACTAAAACAATAAACAGCAGTTTCCTTTAATTTTACTGAAGGCTACATTTCCTACATTTACATTTTCAGAACATCCCGCCCACGTTGATTACATGATCTTCTCTTCAATGATATGTTTTCTGGCTATATGGACAAACTACATTATAATTCGTACAATACTGAAGAATAAGTCTATGCGTACACCAACAAATGCTTACATTTCAAATTGGGCAATATACGACCTACTGTACCTTATTTTGGTACCTATAAACTTTCTCATAGAAACATATGCCAAGGACGCGAAAGTAAGATGTGTATTTAAGGACATTGAAGGTACCTTAGAATTCGCAACTATTCTGCTGATAACTATGTTTCTATTTGATTATTTTATTAACAATAAGCACAAACGGTTCTTAGCAGCATCTTGGGTATTGATTATCGTATTTAATATTGCTTCTATAATTAACTGTATTGTGGGCAATTCAACAGTGCAATTTCCAGAGAAATTGTCAGGAGTAGGATACGCCATCTTGTTTGTTATTTTTGTAGGAAAATTAATAATTTATAATATCAGACCAGAGCAGCAAAATGACAGCAACTACAGATTAAGATTAGCTGTCGCTTTCACTTATGTGTTTTGCTGGGTTTTTAGATGGATCTTTTGGTATGTTTATGAATTTGTTCAAGATGAAAATGATAAGGATTTATTTGATGGCTTATCCAAGCATGCGAATATAATCGGCTTCATTAATTCTGTATTTAACGTGTTTATTCTGACATTGCTCAATAAACAATTTTACACTAATTTATTCAAAATGTTAGGATGCAGAGCCGAATTAAGTTTGCCCAGTGATAACGATAGAGCTACGCAATTAAATCAGCCTTAAAACGCCAAAGATACAGAATGTATCTGCTGCTTTCACGCAAGTATTTTAATTTTACATTGTACTAGTTTCAATAAATATTTTTGTATGTTTGAATAAATAAAATAAAATGCTCAGTAAACTAATTTTGTTGATGATATTGAATGGATATGTATGAATGCTGTACTCTTATGAAATACAAATAATATAAACAACTAAAAATATGTAACTAGAAGTGTTTCAAATACAAACCTTACAAACCGTTCTCAGTTTGGCACTATCATCCACCTGAAAAAGAAACACAGTGTAAGAACGGAAGTAAAGTGCCACAACAGAAGTCATATACTAAATTTTCAGATCATTACTACGGAAAAGACAAACAATGTCAGTAGGAACGACTATACAAAGTAGTAGGTATAAGCTCAAAATTTAACGTTACAATAAATTCTTTTTATTTTTAATTTATCCATTTTGGCAAAAGCAAATACTTTGCGGAAATACTTTATCGTCACATTCAGCACTTTGCTCTTCATTCTCGGTGATTGTTTCCAATTTTTTTTTTACTGTGGTGTGGCTAAACCAATTTGGTGTGTCATATGATATTCTTTGAGCATTCTTGTACCTTCAGTATATCTTGGTTTCTGTTTCAATTGGGTTTTGTATATGAATGTTCTTTATCGTGTTCTGAACTTCCTAAATAAATATTTTTAAATGGTTTCGAAATGATATCGATGACGCCCGCAGTCCGAGACTCTATATGAGAGCTTTGTGTTTTGACAATGTCAAAATAACTACAAATTCTACGTTTTGCCAGCAACTAATAAAAGCAGCTTTTTCAAGAGTGACCCATGATAACTCGAACTGTCGACGATGCTAAAGGCCAAAATCTTCTGACTGAAAGGTAAGTTAGCGATATCAGAAGATTATGGCAACTTGACGTCTCAGCTAACAAGCAGAAACCCCCTGACAAAGTGGGAAGAAATGCAGGAGTGTGTATAGAATTGTGCAGTAAAACAGATTACTTATCACTTGTTATTGAGGCGGAGCGAACCGGTTGCCAAATAAGAAAGTAGGCAACCATCATTACGAATAATTGAAGAGTTTTGACTTATTGTTAGTTTGATCGCTCTACACCTCTTTTTCAATGTTACGAGAGGTTGTAATCATTTCTGTTGCAGTGGTCGTGTAAGTGTTATATTATATTTAACATTATATTCTACGTCGGTTCGAAGAAACAACTCCTGAGTTTCCAACCGCTAGAACCAGGTATCCCAATAAATGCGCTACATGTTAACTGCTTATACGTATGTACATGTGTAATGTTTATATACATTATAACAGCGTCGCAGTCGACAGCGTTTTGTTTCCACAATATTATATATTTTCTTTTCTTTAATAATAATAATAATAATAATAATAATAATAATAATAATAATACGTATTTATTAATGTTCAACAGGTACAAACCCAAGAGAGGGCACAAACTTGAAAAAAGCATTTCATCATTTACAAAATTGAAGTAAATAATACTAACAATAAGTAGCATAAACAAGAATAGATTTAATAAAATAATATATCATGAATAGTATTCCCAAGTTTTGTCTTCACTGAAATAGGCGAACGTTTCATCTTTATCCTGGCTAGCTTAAAAGTGCAGTCACTTCTAGAGTTTAAGCCTTAAAATGGAATACCATATTCTTCAGAATATAGCATTCCAGTTATAGTTGTTACCAACTAAGTTTAGTAAAAATTTGCGACACAGAGCATCACGGCATTTTGATAAGGATTCCATTTCATGAGGTTCCAGCATTTCCAACCTCTGTATATAGTTAGTTCCATCCAACTTATAAGATAACAATTTTAAACATACAATTTCACCTTCAGGTTTTTGCGTTCTTCTCCTGTGTTGGAGTCACTGTTCATAAAACCAATTATTATTGTACCTAAACGCATAATATTTAATATCAGAATAGAGCTATAATTGTTGTATAAATGGTTAGAAAATGTTATTATAGAATATACATATTGCATTTCTATTATCATATTTATAGTTGCAATAGTCGTTCGTTAAATGTTAAATTTGCATATTTACATACATATGTTGCCAATAAAATTTATCACCTTTTTATTACTATCGATTCCATTATATTCAGAACTTAATTTTGTATTTAAACATATATGCTCTATGTAAATAAGGATTATTAACGATGTAATTATTCTTCAACAATTATAACAATTTGAAAGTAATCGTAATAGCTTTTATTACACTGCGAAATAAATTAAAATTTTTACATTGTGTATATGTGTGTTATATACTTATAAATAATTAATTATAAGAGCGGGAGGTTTGTATTCTAAGGAGTTTAGTACTTGTATTTTATTACTACCAAATAATAGATGGAAGTCGATATTCAACTTTGTGTAGATGAGGGAATGTTTTGAATCGTTTAGGGTAAAATTTCACCCTTGTGAACAGGCAGCAAGAAAGTTTGTTGGTTGTTATTGTGTAGACAGTTTTTATGATTTTTATGAGATGCTATTTAGACTTTCTTACTGTATCTGATTGTCAACCTGTATTGCTGATATTTTAAAAGTCATTATAAACTTATACATCTCTACTAGTGTTTTGCCTACCTTATGGACACGTGCAGAATTTGTTCTGTATTTAAAAAGAATGATTCAAGTTTTTGTTTTATTATAGACCCATCTCTATTTTATCTAATTTCGCAGAGGTCTACAAAAAACATCCGCCTACTTCCATTTACAATAACGTACATACATATATTCGTATCTTCAAATCAGCATGGCATTGTTCCGAATCGCTCCACTACTACCAATTTAACTTTTTTGATTCAAGAGATTCGAAGTTCTTGATAAACTGGGCCAAGTAGATATAGCTCATCAAATATGCCTACGTAAAATAAGTTTCTTCAGCTTTATTCCACTAGTCATCAAACTCCGTGATTCGTAATTGATAGATCGCCCATGATATGTTCTGTACAATGGATTTCTTTCGTATGAGTTTTCTTGCAGATCTACAGTTCCACAAGGCGCGAACTTGCGACCTCTCTTGTTCAATTTATTCACTAATGATCTAATACTTTCTTTCTCCTGTCCTGTTCTTGCCTATGCTGATGATATTACACTTTACAATCAGATTTGTACAGTGAACTGCTCAATCATCCTTCATACTAACTTAAATAAGTTGATGGTACGGTGTCACAAACATAAGCTTCGTGTTAATTACAGCAAATGGTAAATTATGTCTTATGCAGGTACAACATCACCTTTGGTCTCCCCTTATTCTGTTATAGTTGTAAAATATACTATTTCTATTTACTTTTCTCTTAGTGCCTTATGACTCCTAACTTTTATACTGAAGTTAATTTTCTTCTTCTGGCGGTTGTCTTTTAGATATTTGTACTGTACAACGAAGTAAATTCTTGATACTCAGGTGGTTTCTTAGGAAAGCTTTAGTGATATTCTGTCCATAGATGATTAAGTTATCTACTCAAGTCCTGTTACAATACAGATAAAATTTTCCAAGGAAATATATTTTCTTTACAAGATTATATGATTACCTATGTAACATACATATGGTACGTATGTAATATAGAGCTGAGGCAAAGCTTTATTTAGAAGGAAACGCAGAGGATCGTAAGATCTATTTCATTTCAGATCAAATTTTATATGCTCCGTAGATCACAAGTTCAATGCAATAAAGTAATAGTCTTGTATCATTTTCGTGCTTCTTATTCTTCGTACATATGTAGACATCTAATCATTAAAGCATACTCTTAGATTCACTAACGGTATTGAATCGTTGTGATAGAAATTCAGATGTTGCTAACAACTACCATCATACAATAGTATGAGAAAGGAAATGTCGCGTTGGGACATTCTAGTAGTTAACAATACTGCCGAACGAACAAAGGAATTAGTTAAAGTTCGAATTGTGTAGATACTGTCTACTGTAAGGTAAGGGATCTTCAACTTTAATTTATATAATTGGCTCTAAGTTTTAATCACTTATAGTTAGTATAGGACTTTTCCCATAGATTCGAGCACTATTGTATTCAAATACATAATTATGTTTTTCCATACTTCCATAAAAAGGGTAAAATGTGTTTTGGTACATTTCTCTACTGTTACAATTGAAGTTTTATCAGCTAAATTAGAATTGCAATGGATCAATACCTATATGTATCTCAGTGCTCAAACACTTTGATACCATCCATCTTGGTTTAAATCAAGAAATTAACAGAACCATATGGAAATAGCACGGTCGTAATTCGTGAATCGTTTAATCTATCTGCATAATGCACTCCATTATTGTTAATCTATACTTAAGCTTTAACAATTATAGCCGTGGATTCTGTTTCTGCGCTTGCACGAGGGCCTCACGGATATTACAGTAATGAATATGTATGTGCAAAAAATAAAGCACCCATGAAAAGTCGTAACTTGGTCATCCAATGGGAACTTACCTCAGCGTCTTCCAGGCAGAGATTTATGCTATTGCAAGATGTGCTCAATTGTATCTTGATATGCACTATCGGAAGCAAAGTCCACCATGAGATCGAAATTAGTCTGGAAATGCTTAAAGAAATTAAACAATCTAGGCAGAGAGAACAGAGCACTATGCTGGGTACCAGGACACATTGGAATTAGTGGCAACGAGAAAGCTAATTTATTAGCAAAGATAGAATCTTCCTGGTCTGAGACATTCCAAGGTATTCATTGGAAACTTCAATAAGCAAAGAACAAAGGCTGCCAGAACTAAGTAGAAAACTACGTGTACTTGTGGGTTTCCTCACAGGGCACTGCCACTTTGAGGAACACATGACAAGGATAGGTTTGTAACACAATAGCGTCTGCAGGTTTAGCGGGGTGGAAGACGAAAATCCGGAATACCTGATAGTATCCAACTGCATGGCTATTGCAGCAATCCGTGCCAGTTATTTCTGTCAGTGACGACGGAGAAGTGCCTTCTTTGAAACCATCACAGCTATTGCAGTTTATTAGAGCCCTGAGACTGGATGGGGAGCTAATGCTGTGGGTAAATACCAGCAATTTATAGTTCATGTAGGGGGCACAATAAATCATCACGCTCAACACAAATTCTAAGTCTTCTCGTTTCTACCAAAATATGCCTTTAGTTTGGGTTATTGTCTTATTGATTCAGCTAGCTTATCTCCTTACTCGTCATCTATTTCTCGAACAGCATTCATATTTTTAACAAAAAATGTACTTTATAGCGATATATGTACCTACTAAATAAGTAATTAAGGCGACGGTATTATAAAGTAGCAACTGTTTGATATCGAAGAACTTTAAAAAGTGAGCTTTTAAACGTTTAAAATGTTAATTTAATCTAAAATCTAAGTTTAGATTAACTCTGAGATATACTCATTACACAGATCATACTACAGTATTAACAATAACTCATGGAATAGTAAACATGAAAATCAACATTGCCAAACAGCCAAATAGCTAAGACTGTGTGTGTGTATTCTGCAGATTTACCGTGTTACTAATAACATATGACTATACTTGATTTTATTTGAGATTAGGACAGTTTGCATACCTATACATATGTATATTCATTTAAGTATATTGACAGAATACATGCTTTGAGTTATGCGTTATATTTTGAACTAGACTTTCCCTAATAAGGTCGTAGCCTACCAGCCAAGCGTGTACAGGTTACATCTACGCTAGACACATATTATGTGCTCCAGTAAAGTAGTAAACAAGGCAAGTAAGAGAAAAGTAAGAAATAAGTTAAAAAAAGTAGTCTGTGACAATATACAATGCTATTTTCTGAAAACAGTCCGTCCCAGATATTTCATAGCCTAAAATGACAATAAATATTTTCATAACACGTCTACTATTATTTTAATGAGTCGTCAATTTTAGGCCTTTATTCACCACAAATTATAATGTACTAGTTCTTAATACATTACAAGAAAATCAAGTCTACCAAATTCAGTGATCGACAGATTTGATGGCGTCAGGTGTACCAATCAAGTTATTTTTTTCTACTAGGGCATAAAGAACATTTGCAGTATAATACGTCTACACTTATAAGAAAGATTTAGAATATTAGAAATACTAAATTGCAGCTTATTTCAATGTTTGGAAATTGATGACTTGGCGATGGCCTCTGTAGATACTTAGATGAGGAGTAATATAATACGAATTAACCTGTATCGAAACATGCGTTACATGCATTACTAAGGTTTATGTGAGCCCTACTTAACCCATTTATTCCCATAGTTGCGTTAACGCAATACAAAAAAAAAACTAGCATTGCGTTGATAAATATTTAAACAACCTAATAAACATTTTGGGAACAGGTAATCGCATTTTGAATTATTACTTTTTAGTACATACGAAAAAAAAAATTGTGTTGCGTTAACGAAACTATGGGCATAAATTAGTTAAGCAGCAGAAATAAAAAAATATTATTAAATAATTACCTATATAGTTTAATATTAAAACAATCTAACTCACCAAAGTATTGTGTTAGTTCACTGAAAAATACTTTTAACTCTTTTCGTCGCTAATGAGTATCATTATTAATATTTTCTCATGAGTTTGGTAGTTTCACAAATATACGAATAAATATACTTTTAATAATCTAAGACTTGATATGCATGTACTTTCGACGATACTTCAAAGTCCCCGAGTTACTTTGATGTTTCTATGCTAATGCACGTAGTTAAATGCATTTACAAAGTCAACACAAACTTAATAGTATGCTTTATTAATAAAATTAAAAGTAATAACAATATTAAGGCCTATGTGCAAATTTTTTAAATTAGTGTTTAAACTTTTAGTCAAAACTTTGTTTCAATATTCGTGAATAAAATTTTGATTCTATGTACATTTTCATGCAATTTGACCTACAACGCTAACACTTGAATTTTGAGCGTCAAATTTTATATCGGAATATTTACTCGACTTACAAAACATCTGCATAAAATGTCTTTTTATCCTAGGATCGAAGTAGATTAGAACTATTAAATTTATATAACCATCCAAGTATATCAGTATTGAGGATATAAATGTAATAAATAAATAATAGGTATGTACGGCTGCCATAAGATCAGTAATCCAAACCAAAAATAAGCACGTCAGGTAGGTACTGCAAAGACGTATCCTCAAGCGGTAAGTTTCTTCACATGATGGCCTAATCCACGATCTTATCACTCGCGCAGCAAACATTACAATAGTTACAAAAAAGATTAATTCTAACGTAAGCGTTGCGACATATGAACGGATTTGTCCATCTTCGATAACCAGTACAATACAGATATCAGCTGACACTATTAAACACCAAATAAATATTGTTGTGTATTTACAAATTTTTTCGGACTTGATGTAAAATTCAAACATAAATAATGTCACCAAAACTCCAGTAAACGTCACTAACACTACTCCGAAATAGTACATGAATTCTACAGCTTTGTTCGCAATAAATTTCGCTGGAATAATGCTCAGTGGTAAAAAATTTAGTAGTAGCGTTGTATTTAAAATTGTCCAGTTCATTATAGTCCAGTATATAGTCGAAGATAATTTGTGTTTACATATTATATAAACTATTAGAATGTTGGGCGCAAGACAAAATAATGTAAAAAACAATCCTCCCACTTGATGTGGGTAAAGACCGTCGTAGTAGTCATTAAGAGCTGTTGCATTTATAGTGAAATTTTCTGATTCCAATTCATCTTCTAATTCAACAGCGACATCCATATTGTTCTTCTACCTAGAAAAATATTGTCCAGTTAGAAATATTCGATTATAATTAAGTAATACGATAAATAACAGAATACATCATAAAATAATAATTATATCTAATAAATTGTATCTACTTTCTAGAAATGTTTCCCCTTTAGGTCAAATCAAACTCAATTCGATTATTATTAGCCTTTCTACTAGCCATGCTTATCAACAAAATTATCTAGTGACAAAGTTATTCAATCATATATAGGATTATGTTTATAATTTCACAAAAAAAATATTTTCGAATTGTGAATGTATAACCATAAGAATAACAATTCTTATATCAATTAGTTTTTTTCAAGCTCTAACAACTCTGTTCAAGCACTAGGCAAATCATGGCGAACCAAAATCTAGTCAAGAGTTTAATTTGATAAATGTAATTAAGCGTAATTAAGTGATTAAATTATTATACGTATGTATGATGTGTAAGGAAAAGACAAATTAGAAATATATCGGTTCCAGGGTAGTCTTTTCGTTTGAGTTCGTTAATTATTACTTGAAATCGGGTCTGTGGCCTGTACGTTCAATCAAAGTAAAATTGTCACTGAGTTCCAATACAAGTATAACAAAAAAGTCAAATAATAATAAACAATAATAGTAAATATTTAACTTTGAACCAACTACATAGATGCAGCCTTAGACAGACAGACTAGATACTCTGAAAATACTAATATTAGAATAAGCAAAGTGGATATAATATACAGTGTCATTTATCAAACCTTGACAAAAATATTACATTACAGATGTTTAGACCATTATGTGGTACGATTTGTGATGCAATCTTATATGACTTATACGTGATGTTATACATGGTGTATACATTACTTTCACTTACTACTAAAACCCACATGGCATCTTCGAGATATGCAACTTATTTAACAGTATGGTAATATTTAAAAATAAAATTCCTGTAGAAATTTTTAAGTTAAAATTGTCCAGGTTAGGTTTACATTATAAATAATCACAACTAAGTACGGAAAAACTGTTACAATAAATGTTGAAAGCGGTCTCTGTTGCTATCTAAGTAAATATTTATTCTGCGTTTTAAATGTTCAAATACATTTCGCAATTCGTCTATGGTGATATTATTTAACTCTTCTCATATAGCTGCTTGAAAATTAACGATATTTATTTCGTTACCAACGTATTATTTACGTCATCTTACGTCAGAGATCACGCGGGTTCTAATCCTTAGTGAAAGTTCTGTATATCATGTTATACTTATAAATACATTGTCATTTAACTCTTTAATTTTCGATGAATTAAATAAATTTCTATTTAATTCATTACGTAAAATTTTTGTAGCTGTTAAATTTATTTCCCTTGAAATCATTGCCTTAATTTAAGATCAAACAATACTAAATTCACATTAGTTTAAAAACGTTTTCCGTTTTTATAAATGCACGTTGGCATCTTTTAAAACAAATGGCATGATTTCAAAAGATGACAATAATAATAGTATTAATTAGTTTAACTATTGTTTCTAGTTTACATTTTTTATTAAAAGCAGTACTACAATACATCAAACCATTCTTGTGTCCCAAAAGGAAACGCTTCACAAAAACAGTCCATTACGGTGATATTGAGCAAAATTTGAATGAAACGTATTCCAGCAAATCATAAACATTAAATCTATACCGTTTAATTTTGGTGATAACTAAAAAAAATCAAGCTAAAAAACAAATATGTATTAAGTTTAAATTCATCCTGAAAATTTCTGAAATTTCTTCTATAGACAATCGATCATCTCCGTGCTGAAGCGTTCATAAACATTTGTCTACAACTCTATCCCCAAATCTGCTTGTCTAAGAGCATACTTCAGTGTGCATTTTAGTTAAAGTACATTTTATTTAAAGAAAATAGAGTAGTCCTATTTACTAGTTCTCCGAAGTTTTGAGAATGATATTCAAATACAGAAAAAATTATGTGGGGTGACTAGTGCATTTACATTTGTCAGTAAAACTGGTTTAGAATTTTCGCAGCGACATGAAGATTAGTTACACTGTTTGACATATTCTATAATACACAACATATGTATGTCTTGGATGAGGACCATTTGCAAGATACCCCAAATTTAAAGCTGGCAATGACTTATATTATGGAGGACAATTTTTGTTTCGTTATTATAGAAAAAATTAAGGTTTTCAGCATTATGAAGAATAATATAAGAAGCAATCAATTAATGGAGTTAGCTAATCACTGCACTTAAAGCAGTACTTACTGTAAATAATAATTAGTGATTGTACATATGGCTAAAATTTTCTGTTTCGAATTCTTGTACAAGTTCAGTAGCAAGTATCAATATACCAATAAATATATTTTAATTAAAAAAGCTGCTCTTGAAATGCGTCTCCAGTTTAAACCATTAATGTAGAGACTAGCTTTGCAGTAGTTGTGCAGATCGATACAAAATTATGTAGGTTAATGTTAATTACAGTAAACACAAATTTGTACCATTTTATGTACTTAGTACGTATACATATGTATGTGTGAGTTCAAGAAAAATTACACAAGGAGTCTACACTGTGTCAATTGACATTGATATATGGTAGTAATGTCCTTCAAAACTCATTAGTCTTTCAAACTGTTGGTATCCCTATTTGAAATATATGTATATTACTATGTCGTCATATTAATAGCCTGCTATTGTCAATGGATGTGATACATTATTGCAACTTGCACAATGATACAAAAATAAATAGGATATTCTTGATTATTTAGTATATACTACTTACACTGAACATTATAACATAGTCCGACACGACGACGACAGGATCCACAGTAAAAAGAACAAGAAATGATTAATGTTTTTCTCTTAACTACAACATAGTTGGAGTGTATTTTTGTTACATGTCCTTTTGAGGATTCTAATAACTTCAAAAACGAGGGAAGAGTTGTGGTTATCAATAATCGTACCTACTTTCATTCAGTTAGATTAGTTCAAAATAAATTATTATTGGTTGCAGTTAGTAATGGGCTCTTTATTTCTTTTGGTGGGTACAACTGCAGCAGCAGTACTGTTTTACATTTTTCACTCCGATATAATTGTTGCTTATTAATTGTGCTCCAGTAATGAACCTTAGTTCGACGGAAGTATTTCCTTTTTGACAAGGGGAAGATCAGGGTTGTCCAACACGGATCTTGATGGGTCTCAACTATGTTAGAGGGACTCCTCAGTACCCACGTACGAGCTATTATACTAACGGGCCCTAGCTTCTGAGAAAAATCAACGTTGTTGTGCTCGTTCTGTTTATACAGTTAATTAATATATGTATTTTTATGACCTTTTAACTTATCTTATTATCCAGATAGTTTTTCCACTTTTAGGTCAATGATAACACGCAATTCTAACAAAAGTCAAATTTATTCCAAAACCTTTACAAAATTTATAATCTGGTTTTCGTAACAACTTCTTCAGTGGAATAAAATTGACATTTATTTAGTGTCAAAATATAAATAAATAACTAG
>SMLS01050430.1:0-28994 GCA_004785975.1 Popillia japonica | reverse complement strand
CGGGTGACAATAGGAGCGCGCCGGTACCTGTATACGTGTTGTGTGTGGTATACTCGTATTACACAGAATATACTATATTACTTTTTATATGTAATCGGCGTAGCTTTGGCGACGGCCTACGGTATTATTGCCAATGTACCAACGCCTCGTTTTCAATCTACATCGTCAAGTTAATGGTGTGTGTTGTTTCACTTTTGGTTGCTAGAGTCAGTAGCTTCTTGCTCGGAACTCTTCATAAAGATGTTAGTCAAACCAGTGATACACGCAATGCATTTTCTACGCTACTCTCTGGCTCGTATCCTTTTCTAAAATAGGTTAAACAAAGTCTTGCCACTTGTCTCGTATGTTGCTGTAGTTCTTCCAGTATCAAACGGTAAAAAATTCCTTATGTTTTGTCTATTGATGCATTGATGAAAAAATACTTTATGCCGCAATTGACTGAGATCTTATTATGAGTTCAGTGGTGTTGTACTCACCACAGTCCTCACAAAGTGTTCAGAATTTAATCTCGTAGTTGCCTAACAGCAGTTTTGACCAGTTTAAAAGTAGACGATCTATAAGTTATTGGTTTCAGAAGAAGCTTTCTTATTTTGTAAATCCTTGGTAGGCTGTATACTTACGGTGGTGAGCTGCTTTTTATTTTTACATAGGGTATAGCTGAATTCTCTATGGCTTCTTTAATTTTTCGTTCAAGATTTATAGGAGGGTATATATGTATTTAGTTCAGTGCAAGCATTCGCTGGCGCCTTTTAGTAGTAGTCTGCTCTGTCAGTTGAATTTTCTTTATTGCCTCGTATGTACAACGAGGTCAGAATCACTTGCAGGATCTTACCACCACTTCGAACATTTCACGTTTTATTGGCGATTTTTTTCCTTTCCGTTAGTTTGGTAAGGTAGTACCTGTTATTGAATTTCTAGAACTTCTTGTGTTGTGAGTGATCGTAACTGATTCTGATTGTTCGTTCCACCTCTCCGTCCAGCATCTAAGTACTAATTGAGTTCCTTAGAAGGTAACGTGTTTTTTCGACTGAATACGTCCTTTGTGTATAATAGTATTTTGTTAGAAGTTATATTTTTAAGCTAGCGTCTTCAGAAAAAGTGATACATAGTGATACTATGTACTTCCTCTCTCTCTCTGGAATGACTATTGATTGACATGTATTACACTAAAAGCAATTTAATAGTCATTATTAAAATCATGGCTTATATACCTACAGTCTGTTTGATTTTAGTTGTTACAGCAGATATCTCGGCTACTGGGTAATACACGATAATAAATTATATGTTTTTCTACATGCATTTATGAATAACTTTAATTGAAGCGTGTATAGCACGAATTTTCGAATCAAATTTTTACATTTTTGTCTATATGTAAAAATTTTACAAAATAAAACCTGTCCTAAATTTGAAGGTCGTTCACGTGTATTTCTGGTGTATTCTAGGAGTAATAAGTTATAAAGTTTAAAAGTAGTTAGTGTTGGTAATTATAATGTGGTAGATCATATTGGTGTAGTAATTTTGAATGATATCGGATCTTAATGTAATAATTCCTTGTTAACAAGATTTAGTATAAATATTCACTGGATCTCTTGGTGGCGAAGTAGAACACTAGATCACTATCACCCACAGGATGCCAAACACTTGGATAGATGCCAACGCGTTTCGACAGTAATACTGTCATTATCAAGGCGATAATAGTTTCTGTCGAAACGCGTTGGCATTTATCCAAGTGTTTGGTGTCCTGTGGGTGATAGTGATCTAGTGTTCAAGATTTAGTATTCTTTTCTCTGCGAGAAACCCATTTTTTTATCCACAATCTTCTCCTTCTTTTTTATTTTTTTTCTCTCGCAGGATGTTAAAACAACACTATTCATACAACAATACTATTGTTATAACAAAAGCAGCCATATCATATTCATTCATTCTTGAAATAACAAGTGATAACAAGTAAATACTGACCTCATATTAATAAGTAATTTATCAGGTTATGCTTCTGACTACTGCCAATATTCTTTATTTACTTCCCACCAACACCAAAAAATTATTTCCTTTTGTCATCCTTGATATACATATATAATTGCAAATATTAACGTATATTGTTCTAGTTAGTTTTTGAATTTTTACATGTATATTTACATATATTTTTTCATGTTTTTTATGATAGTGTATTATAGGCGTTGACATATGTTATATCGTTATAAAGATAATTTTTTACAGTTTAGAATATGTACATAATAAAATTAAGTATATTCTATTTAAAATTTTGAATTTAGTTGCTACATCTAGAGAATTTGATGCTTAATTGTTTTCTGGCGATAAAGGATAATAGCAAATTAAATGTAGAACAACTTTTTTCTATAATATTTTGTCATATCTGTTACAGTAGCCGAGATATCTGCTCTGACAGCTAAAATCAAACAAAATGTATATTCTTTAATTTAAAATAAAAGGATTTCACCTGGATTAGCTTTGTTCGACATTATTTTTATGTTTTTCCATATAGGTACTATATTTCAACAATTGTGTGTCCTATACCTACAACTTGTGTTAACTTTTTTAAAGAAGCAGTTGGCCATGCCTTCGTGAATGGTAATATCTGACATTTACATACTTATACAAATGATGTAGGAAAACTCAGCGAGCAATATTTAATCCAAGTAATTAACAAGTTGTAGTTGCACAATGACCAAACCACAATACGCTGGGTGACTACCGAGGCTATTTATTCCCTTAATGCTAGATTGCAACCGACACGGCATAAAACTAGGTCATTCCGACCATATTTATTTTAGAAGGGAAATGCAGGTTTACAATTTATAAATTGAGAAGACGACATTTAATTTAAATCCAAATGATACTCCTTTTTGTTAATTGTTAAATAACAATTATTACTAAACAATTATCCTTCTTAGGGATGTGCGGCTTTCTGTGACAAGGAAAGAATTTTCACATTTAAACGTTCGGTATCCTAACGCAGAGAAACTGCTTTCTATCTACTAAGAATAAAGAATTTGTAGTAGTAAAGTAAAACGATTGTTGAGTAAACATAAGAAGTAATTACTCAGGTACTGTGCAGCCTTTTTCGTATCTGAATTAATATCCACGCAATTCATTAATAGAGGCAAATTCTGGTAACTCCAAAGACCACTAATATGAAATTAATTCGACAGGCGTTTGATAATCCTGGGTTGTGATTATTAACTGAATACCGACTGAGTCTTGCTTTTTTATTCAAGATGCTTCAGTGAAAATATTTTCTTCATTTGCAAACCCTTGTATAATTTCTTTAGTACTATTAATGTTAGGTATCTTCTTTTGTAACTGAGAGTGGTACTAAGTATTATCGAAAATTCGATACTATTTGTACTTTACGTTGGTATGAGACAATTTTCCAACCAGTCTTCGAGTACTACTTGTGACATATCTTCATGGTACTCTAATGAGCAACTTTTTATGGTTTTTACATATTAGAACACAGCTGTTTAAACCCAACTATTTGTAGATGAAGTGTTACTAACCATGATTGATCTAGATTCAGGAACATTAACCGACAATGTTTTGAATTTTCTATCCCGCCTTTCTTTACAATAGCGTGCGTATCAAAAACTTATGTGATTCAAATTACGTGTGAAGTGCTGCAGAGTTCTTATTTTCGTCTATTTTACTAAAAAAGTATTTAAATCACCGAAAGACAGAAAGGCTAAAAATAAAACAGGCGCTTGTGAATTGAATTTATCTGTTGAAGGGGCTAAATTGTTGAAAACTGAAATGGAAATTGTTCCAAAGGAATAATAAATTCGCTGACAATTAAAATTTAAACCTATTAACCAACCGAGAATTTCTAAGAATTTAAGAGAATTTTGATAAGCCTTTTATTTAACAAAGTGGGTTGTATTGAGAAATGCTGGAGAATGCTGGAGAATATTAGCCGTCCACCACAGTCATAGCTAAATCGTATTTGGAGTACTACTGTTAACTCTAATTCTGATAAAGAGTTGGAATGCCACTGGTTTGAACAACTTCTGAAATAGAGCAGCGGTATCTATGACAAGACCTTATGACCGACTTATATCTAAGTTAATCAACTAACAGCTAATAAATAAATATCCATTCTTTTCTTGTTACACAAAAATACATATTACAAGAAAAAAATATAGTAAAGTTTCGATTAGTCACACCAATTTAAAGAATTAGAAATTCAAGTATATATTATCCATCTGACGTAAAACAAACTAGCGCAAATACGAACGTACGCATTTTGATCAATAAACAGCTAATCTTAATAGTAAAATAAATTGCTGGCCATTTGTAACTCGTTGCAAACATTGACAGACAAATAATGAAGGTTCTGTTTGTTTGACACAGTTGATAGTGGTATTTGCGAAATATACATCTATGACATATTACACAAGTGAAATTGATTGGATTTGAACATGCCGTTGTCTAGATTCAGACCATGTAGTAAAGACGACTGCTATTCTACTAATGTAGAATGTGTAGCTTATTACATCGGCCGTAAAATTATGGGATAAACGTATTATGTCCACTATATTGTTTATACTAAAATTATTGGAATAAATGCCCACAATCATGCACACTCGATTATTTAGGATTTAAATATGTTGTTTACTCTGTCAATTAATTGATTTTCCATGTCCGAATTAAAGTAGCTGCACCATAAAATTATTATAGATAGTTTTTAGATATTCTTGGGCTTTTGTTCGGGTTTGTATATATATGTATGTATGTACATACATATATATACACTATCGACCATAGATGAGGGAATACTGGTCTACCGGTATAACTCGCTATTTTGATCTGTTTCACTTACCGTAATAAAAAAGCTGTTTTTTCTTCTTTGAATATTTAAGGAAATTATAACCGCATGTAAAAGAGATGCTATCATAATGAAAAACATTTTTATTATAACAATTTTATTTAAATTGATTTATGGTCACAACTGTTGAAGTATTCTTTCGTAAATATTTTATTATTGGGCATGTAATACGGGTACTATTGTCGAACATTTATACAATTAGGATAGTAGCTCTCTATCATGTATACAATATTAGTTTACATTTAGAAATTCTACGAGAAGGTCGTGAAGCGTGCGTTTATGACTAAGAATTAAAAAAAGTTATATCATACCAAAACCAAGAGAACGAAGTCCGGTAACATGTAGCGCCATAATAACTCTACATAGGAAAAACAATTCCTTACGAATAATAGGACACAAACTTAAATTATCGGGAAGTGCAAGGAATGGTGAAACTTTATCAGACAACCAGAACCCCAGCACCATGAAGACGTTCCGGAAGACCAAAAGTGATTACACCGAATGAGGATTTAAGAATTACAATGATTTCTAAACGAAACAGACACCTAACAGCTCCAGAAATTCGTGCACTGTTAAATGGAGGCCGCGCAAATCCTGTGTCGCTCACAATAGTGAGGAGGCGGTTAACGAAACTGGATTGCACAGTCGAATAGCCGCCAGAAAACCATTACTATGGTCGCAAAACCATATCAAACGATTGGAATGGGCCAAACAGCATGAAGATTGGGACATGAATATGTGGTCAAAGATACTATGAACGGAAGCAAATTTTAAGTCTTCGATACTAATCGACGCATTTTTGTTGGAAGAAGAGCCGGTGAAAGGATGCTGCCGGAATGTGTTGCACCAACTATTAAGCATGGAGGTGGTTCTGTGCTATTTTGGGGTTCATTATCCGTTAATGGCGTCGAGAATCTGGATCGAATTGAAGGAATTTCGGAAAAAGAAAATTACCGAGACATTTTGGAGTACCACGCTATTCCTTCGGAAGTAAGATTAATTGGTGAGGGGTTTTACTTGCAGCCTGCTTGACATACCTCCCGACTTTGTAAAAATTATTTGCAAGTGAAAGAAAGAGGTGTCCTCATAAATATGGTTTGGCCGCTGCAATCGCCCGACATTAATCCCATCGAGTTATTGTGGGATGAGTTAGACAGAAATGTGCGACACCACTGTTCAACATCCCAGAAGCTACTTTGGGAGCAATTAGTGAATGCCTAACAAACTATACCAATAGATATCCTCCAAAAACTAGTCGCACTCTTACCACATATTTGCAAACAAAAATATACAGTCCAGAGACGGTTACTTTCAAGAATAATAAAATAGTAAATATTATTTCATTCTGTTTTTATTATAAATATTCTTGTATTAAGAAACAAATGTTTGTATTATAAAAAAAATATGTTTTCATTTGAATATTATTTTTGTTTCACAAAACATGTAGCAGTTTATTATAATTTCCGCAGTGATCCCTCATGTTTGGCCATTAGGGTATACATGTATGTGCATCCTTTGCTAAATATATTATTTGTAAACAATATACTTTTTTTCCTCTTTCCACTCGGCGAAAAGCAATATACAGAGTGCGCACGTTTGATCTGTTGATAGGATATTCAATGCGTTAGAGCAGGCATAGGATTTTAATATGTTACATAAAGAGATACAATGATTGCATTCGCCCAAGCGCGCATTACCGATATACGATATCTTATACTAAACGTATCAGCAGGTCGTGCGCGCGGGCCCGGTATGTATTTACTACGTCTCTTATATATGTATATACTGTCGATTCATGTCATATATACCGGGGCGTTCATTAGAATCAAAAAATATTCTATGAGCTATAGGTGAATTCCTCTAATTTAGTTAGCCTTGACGAATTGACGTATGCTTGACAAATTAATGACTTTTGTACTGTAATATTAATTTGAACCATTATGCCGCGATTTAATAATGCAGAATATGCCGATATGGTTTCGTTATATGGTTTTTGCGGTGGAAGTGGACGTGCTACACCTGCAGAGTACCTCAGGCGATATCCAGTCGTATTCTTCTCCACCATGCAACGCTTGAAACGGTTTTTCGTTTGAGAGAGGCAGGATCGTCCCTAAATCGTTGCAAGTCCCCTTAATCGAATGCAGTCCGTCTACCAGGATCCGTACAATATCTCGTACACCTGGAATTCTTCAAACCAATGTATGGAAAATCGTGCAGCATAATGGGCTTTATCCCTATCATTTACAAAAAGTTCAGTGTTTACTTCCTGGAGATTTAAAAAATCGAATACGATATTGTCACTGGGTACAAAATAATTCGGAGATTATTCTACACATATTTTCTACGGATGAGATTCAATTTACAACGAATGGTACTAACCACACACGTAATTCTCACAGCTAGGCGGATCATAACTTACACGAAACAATCGTGATTAACCAGCAATATTGTTTTCCTTCGACGTGTGGTGCGGCTTATTAAATAATCATCTTACTGGGCGTCATTTTTTTGAAGAGCGTCTTACCGTTGGAACTTACCTTCACTTTTTGCAAGAAAAATTACCGAATTACATGGAAGATATTCCTTTGGAAGTTAGGCGTGACATGTGATTCCAGCAGAATGGGAAATCCCCATATTTTTGGGAGACAAATGATGGTGTTTGATAATGAACATTTTCCAGAACGGTGGATAGGGCGAAGTGGTTGACCAACTCAACCACCTGATTTATCTCCGTTAGATTTCTTTTCTATGCTGTTGCCTTAAATCTCGTAGTATACATTAATGGTTATACAGATACAGGCGAAGAGTTAATTGACCGTATAGTTGAAGTTACTAAGTGAATGAATTGGTAGCAATTAACTGGAAACATTCTACGATACAAAGAATAGTTGTTGTTTAGAAAATGGCGGCTTTAATTTTGAACGGTTAGTGTAATTTCGTGTTAATTATCTATCAATTTAGGAATAAATGTTCTTTTATATTTTTGTTTATTTAAATTCATTTAATATCTACGAAACAAAGAGGAATTCACTTATAGACCATATAACATTTTTTTATTGTAATGACCGCCGCAATATACATGGTATTATGATAAATTGCATTCGTTCATCATTTCTACATACAAATTAATAAGTTTTTACTTATTGGCATTTCTTTTGCTCAAGCCCAAGGAACCTCAGAACGTATGAAAATCATATTCGCAAATTTCAATTGCTTGTTCTGAATAAAAATACCTGAACCCATGCAGCATTAACAATAAACACAGCTAAAACATAAGTATTAGTCAAGAGTGGCCTTCAAAAGCATTACAAAAAGGATATTGTACTTTTGGTAGAATCTTCATATTATTTAAAGAGAATGCATTTTTATTCGTTTTGAAATGTCTTTCTTCTGTGAACCTTCCTCAACAAAATCTGTATAAAATTGAATCCACAACCTTAAGTTTTCTTCGCACTTACAACGACATAATCACATTCTTGTTGATAAAGATAATGCCAATGTCATCTTGGACAACTCTGTGTACGTAGCTAATATTTCGCATCCTTTGCAAGATGGTATTTGTATTCTATTATTTTGTGAGTTCACCTCATAATTCAAGTTATCTCATTAAATAAATCTT
The DNA here is from genome assembly GCA_004785975.1 of Popillia japonica. Taxonomy (NCBI): domain Eukaryota; kingdom Metazoa; phylum Arthropoda; class Insecta; order Coleoptera; family Scarabaeidae; genus Popillia; species Popillia japonica. The sequence continues at coordinate 20,535 of SMLS01050430.1, read as the reverse complement.
CTGAGCTTTTTCTAGACACACATAAACGTATAATACGCAAAAATTCAAAACTGCCTTAAATGTATTATATATCAGATAATTATTTTATGTATTAATAACTTAGTAAGAGCTTTGATCAATAACTGATGAATATATTTCGGCAGTAAATCAGTTCAATTAGTTTTACATCGAACTCAGCTACGGGAAGCGTAAAATTGTTGGCAGCTCTAGCATCTATTTACACACCGTAGTACGATGGTAGGGCGTTGCTGTACATTATTCATTTTGTTTTAGCCTTGTCATCGTACGTCCTCATGATGGAAATTTATAAAGCGTGAATTGCCTTCAATTTGACGGATTAATTAAAAGGAGAGGCGGCTGATTCATTTGCGTCCGATGCCCTTCTTTTATCTTTGTTTTACCGACAATATAGTAGTGGGATAGCTTCAGCATTATTACATTACGTAATAACAGTAATTCGTCAATGTATAAAATAGATGTATATGTTACATCAAGTCTTAGGGGCAAATCAACATTGCTCAAACTTAATGTATGTAGAAATTTAGTTAGAATTTTGGCTAATGTTAGTTTACATATATCAACATTATATATCTGCCATTTTTCCTTTTCTACACACTGTAAGCGAATGCTACATAAACGTCTCCTTTTGGAGATGTACTATATTAATTTTATACCTACGTGAGTCTGTGAACTTCCGCATCGATATCCAGGGTTTAAGTAACATCTACTCCTTCATAATATTACTGGACACGTCGAAATACAAAAGTTCTTCCTCGTGTCTGGCTAGGAATCACTTACAAGGTAACTTGGATGACGATACCCTCTAATTTCATAATTTTAATTTTCGCCCTTAATAATAATATAATACATATTTTACATTTTAAATTTGTTTACATTTAAATACATATAAGAGAATATTGCATTTTCTTTAATATTTGAATTTTCTTATACATAAACGGTTCCTTTGTCCATCAGTGTACACACCTTTATTTTTGTCCATGTGTGTACGCTACTCTATTCTTTCAAATACTACCACCTATTCCCCCATAAATTTGGCGAAATTTTGACGTTTGCGCCAACCTCAACATACGACCCGTGGCGTGCTTTTACCTAGGACGGGTTTTATTTTATTCACAATGTTAACAGTTTGATGTTTTTACTCTGTATTTGTTAATTACTGCCTTGTCTTGGCAGGCTTTTAATGTGTAGTGCTCTAATGTCTCTTTAGGTGAGTTTATGCCTTTTTTAACACGTATGGACCTTTTCAATTTATGTCGTCATGTAAGTAGCTTGATAATGAGATTTATATAACTCTGACTTTGTACTATATGATTTACAGTTGTCACTCTGATGAAGAAATAAAATAATTCCGAAAGTTTCGCGACAAGAAAGTCGATTTATTTCTGTCTAACCAGCTGCTATACCCAAAATTCTTACATCCTCCGTTTTTGTTCATTAATTAGTAAATTAAATTTTTATTAACAAAAATTAATGTAGTACCGGTCAGTAATAATCTAACAGTGCTTACATTGATGTATAAGAGAGCTATTTAGTTTTACCATTTGTTATTGGTAAAACAGAAACGAAACCAATAACCACAAAAACAAAGTACTTGCACTACCACTCAGAAGAGCTTGCTAAACTATTAATTTACTTGCGCAGCTAGACTAATGTAAATCGGACATTGTTAATTAAGCTTTCTTTTTACTTTTTCGTGTCACTCGTGACTGTTTGCAATCTTATAATGTGACATTCTTTCAATATACGTATACCACAACACTTAGTTTTTCGTCTTTCTTCCCTTTATTTTACCTATGAATTATTAAGTTTTCTAGTATTAACATTTTCAGAATCTCCATGTTTAATACATAAAATAAAGCGTTAAAACTGGAATGTACACAAAACAACTTTAAATTGTTTTGAATGAAGTAACGACTGATCAGGCACAGAAAAAAAGTGAAACATTTTCTTAGTAGGTTATTGTTTTGGAAATAAGTTTCTAGTTTAATAAAATGAGTTGAAGGTTTGTGGGAAACTTTGTGTGACATAATTTTGTAGTACATATGTATGTATGTATATCGACACAAAGTCAAATCACGAACTGCGTTAACATTTAGGTACCTACTTACAGTCATTACTGGAGAAACTCATTTAAAATCAGCGTCAAATACTTGATATTTAAGATTGTTATGCACGAAAACTTTGCGACCTTGAGGATACTCGTGTCTTCCGTTTGCATGTATTAACGTTATTGAAGCTAAAGTATTGCACCGTAACGAACGTATGCAAATTTAATTTTACCAGAAAATAGTTATGTTGCATTCACCTAAATTTGGCTTGCATGATTATGTACGTAGTAGCTACATAACACCAATAAATAGCAGAGTTTTGCATGATGCAAGATTTTTTCTTTATTGTTTAAATATATGTATGTATGTACCTACTGTGAAAGTGGAGAACAGTGAATTTATAGAATAGCGTAGTTATTTGAAATGTTTCCTTTCGAGAAAATATTCTATTATAGTAATTGTAATTACACAGAAATTATTTATTACTGCTACAGGATGTCTCGTCTAGGAACATAATATGCCTGACAGAATTATAAACACCCGGCGCCTCCACCAGAGTATTATACTTAATTGTATTAAGGCTGGAATGTGCTCAGATAGGTTATTTACTTGGCAGGTAAAGCTGTAGTTTAAACATAATAATGATGTATTGTGAAGAACTACTTGCACTTACTTAGCGGTACAATTTTCCAAAATAGGGGAAAGGAGGGTAAGAGTACGCGGTTGCTAAGAGTACGCATTGCAAATGGTTTCTTTTGTGATTTACGGATTTCAATACTTGTACTATTTATAGCTGTGTAGTTACTTGTTCCTTTCGCAAAGAAAAATTTAGTTTCAAATAAGGCCTAGTTTAGTATATAAAGTAATATATTTGAATTTCGACCATTTGCATATAATTTTTCTAATTTAATAATTTTGTAATAATTGTATGATGCACTATTTCCAAAAGTTTTCCGTTTATATACATATACATATAAGCATATATGCCCTGCGGGTACATTACCGATATAAATTTTGTATGTGATGATTGCAGCTTGAGATAATTTTTCCAAATGTATGCAATGCGGTTGCTAGTAAAAAGTACGCAGACAAAGAGTTCGCATGCGTGCTTGTTGTCTAAACCAAATGCAAAGCCAATTAAGCAAAAGCTTTTAACAAATAGCAATGATCCCAAAATTAAAATTAGAAAATCGCAGTCTGAATGTCGATATTCCATGTGCAATGGGTGTATACCGATTCACCAGATACTGATTGCATACAATATAAATACTGTGACAAGTGGTACCATGAGGATTGAACAGCATATGGGGGCTAGGAGAATTTTGTTGTGATCACTGTTTGACAATTCCTCGATTGTCTCACATGAATTTGCGTCTATCTCCGCCCTTAAGACGCCATTGTGTAATGGTGTTGGTCTTCTTCTGTTGTCGAGACGAATCGAAAAGATCAAAATTACCGGATTTGAACAATCCTTGGCATTTACTAACGTCTAATGCATTTGGATAAACATCGCAAGTGTTTTTGGTGGCAACTGTTGGGATAGTGCCGTTACGAAACTCAAATGCATACAATATCCAATGTACCTCTTCTGGCATTTGGCTGCCCATTTCACACAAATTGTGACAGTGAAATAAAATTTAATTATTTACAACTAAACTAGTCACTATAATCACAGTATCTCTTCGCCACGACTTTGATGTACACACGCGTCATTACTATCCGGTCCCCTAATAATTTGTGGTTGTGTAGAAATGAAAGTAGATAGACAACTGTCAACTTTTACACAGTTGCTTCATGATATAATTTTACGAAAACCTTATGACGTCCTTCACCTACCAGAAGGTTTTCGCCTTTAGCGTTGTTTACACGTCGAGTTACCGTGACCCTCCGGTACCCCCCCTAGATACCCTGTTTGCTCCTGAAGAAGCCACTTACATTAGTGGCAAAACGCCGCGTTTTTTGTTGTATGTATATCTGTGCATTATATTTTTACTTGTACTGAATATATTTTATTAACCATGACACGGTCAACACCCGGAAATCCTCATTATATAAGATGCTTCTATGGCTAAAGATTACCATGTTCAAGCAAAATGATTTTTTACGGTAATTCGAATGCTTACAGAACAAAAATAATTATTGATTCTTATGACAGTATTGTATATCCATCTCCTGCAGTTTTTAGAATATTGCAATTATTCTATTATGGTGGGTTTACATTATTCAAGTGACTTGATCAAGTCAGTTGAATTCAAGTGATGTGAACGTGAATTGAACATCTAAACCCCTTCATTCATTTCCGTTGATCAAGTGAATTGAATGGATTCCGAGTTGATAGATGTTTAACTTTTGATGTTCAATTGAAGGGAAAACGGGTGTTCAAAATGGCGGCCACTAGATGGTCGGAGGAGAAGTCATGAGTGTCTGTGGAATACGGAAAGTATATGAGCATATGAGTTTTTCAAATAGCATACAATGCACTTTCTTGGAAAATTCCTCCATCAGAAGCTCTCGCTTGCGCTCCCACGTCAATCTAAGTGAAACAGTAATCCGCATCAACTGGTGTAAGCAATACGATACTATATGTACCTTTATAATTGTAATAATCAGTACCGGTGGATTTCTAATCACAAATGTGTTTACCGTCCAACGCACCATCACATCTCAGAAAGTTCCATATCGTATCAAACCCTTGTTCTATACGTTGCCGCTCATTTTCTTTTCAGTGAAAAGTACTCAAATACCAAGAACCTACCACGTCCGCCCTAATTTAAAGCGATTGAAACGTTCCGGTGATGACACACCGTGGTCTGCAATAAACGAATTGCAATTTGGCATGTACGGATGTAGACATAAATTACACTTCTCTACCAACATTACTCCATCATTGTACTGGCAATTATAATTACATATAAGGAAACTAATTAATTTCTCTGTTGTCTATCACTAGTTAGTAGTTATTAAATTTAGTTTAGTATTAAGTATACTTATATTTATACATTTCACATATGTTTTTGTGATGTATTCTAGTTTGTCCTGTAATAAGGATTTTATATCTGTTGGGCAAATAAAATATTATTATTATTATTATTAAAAAAAAATGTGAATCTGCCATTGAATTCTTAAAAGACGACGAGCTCGAAATTTTTGGTAGATGTGTTGCCAAAAAGTTGCGGAATATGAACATTATCAGAGCAGTTGAGTACCAAGCTGAAATCGGTATTCTACTTTCGAAAGCAAGGATGCAAGATATTAAAGACAGGCAAAACGTGAATGGTACTCAGAAATCTCAGTTGCAACTTTTTGAAGATGAGTTTAGCGATTCATATTGGGCCAGCACACCACAACACTCAACAACAAGTGGTAGAAATTCACAATATTCGTATGTAGACTTATTAAGCACATCACAAGCTACCGAGGCAACACAAGACATTCTCTCTCAAGCAATGGGGACTATTCTCCAATAATTTATTGTGTTCCAAAAAGTATTAAATTTATATTCAGTTGATGACCTGCTGTTTCTTACCATAATATATTCATGCAACACATCGTAAATTGCTTCTAATATTTTTACAAAAAACATGAAATTGTACTCTTAGGTATTCTGTAAAGATGTTCCAGACTTTTAAATGAATTTCCTAATGCTAAATAGCGTAGAGTTATTTCCAGCTTTAGCCTGGGAGAAAGAGCTTCACGCATAACAGTATCGTTTTTACGAATTGTGACTTCAACTTTTGCTAGTAAATCGTCGAAGTGTTGGTCAGTCATGCGCAGAACATTTTTGTAATGCTTTGGATCTTCTACTCTAGGTTCACGTATGAGGTTACTTGAAGCACCTTTGGCGCCCCTTCGTGTAATACACTCTCTAACTCATAGTCTGCTTCTCCGTTTTTTATTACGTAGGTACCTATCTTTTCAAATTGTTAACTAGCTAAAATGAAAACTGTATGGAGACCAGCTTCACATACTACTTCTTTCGCCATTTTAAATCAACCGAATAGAATTCGTGTCGTGCTCGAACTTGAACTTGAATTAATTTTCTATGACATTTTGGTGAAGTAACATACATATGTCACAATTGTATGTCAATTCAATCTACTATTCCTTGGTACAATGTACCTTCACTATTTTAAATTGTTTTAGCGTTATTTAAATGTATTGTCTATACAAGTTGTCGACAGATAACTTACATTTTTTGTATATTCTATACGTCGTCCTTAAGATATTTACTTCAATTAGGGTTTCCTCTTTTTAACTTTAATTATTTCTACCTACATATAATTTTCTTGTAGTCCACCGTTTACAATTAAATTGAATATTTAACTGTATATTCAAGCACACGTTGTACCATTTTACGCAACAAAATTCTAAGTAAATTTTACACAGGGCTACCCAAAATTGAGCGATGAATATTCATAAGGTCAAACTTAGCGAACTAATTTAAAATGAAACGTAGTGTTTCTGACTTTGGCCATAGAAACTCAGAATACATATTGTAGACGTAACTACCATGATAAAAAACTTGACCATTTCAATACCATATAATTTTCAAAATACTTCTTTTGTTACCTTTTTAATTTATATTTGTGCATACCTGTGAGATTTGACTTAAACTTACAGAGAAAATGTAATGATGGGATACGATCAGTTTTATAGCACCAGATTGGTAGAGGAACATACAGACAGCGTGTTCATTTGAAAACCTACCATTGTACATTTTTGGAAATCTAGAAAATTATGAAAAATATCCTGAGCACGTAAGAAGTATTATCGAGGAGAACAATTTTTGATGCAAAAATTCGCTCATCTACTACACCCTATCCTCTGGAGCTACTTCCATAAATATATTAAATGAAAAGCGAGTAATATTCATTTTATTAGTCTTTTAACGCAGTACATTTCGACATTTAGTTTTTTGAAATTGATCGATTTGTTTTCGAAATTTTTATAGAAATCTCTTAGTTTGTTCTACATATTTTTAATTTTAGGAGCAACTTAACCTATATCTAACTAACTGATTAAGATGTTTTATTTTTATTTTTATAGTTATTTAAAATTTTGAATATTTTTTGAAGACAAAATCAATCTAATATGTGTTCGAAATGTTGTCCGTTGTTTGCTAAACAATGATATAGCCGTTGTTCGAAACGGCGGCGTACGTTTTCAAAAAGTTCTCTTTGAATTCAATGACAGGTTGTAGTAATCCTGTGATGTTCTCTTAAATTTTCAGAGTGAGGGGTAAGTACAACAGACTTTAACTCCATACAAAAAAGTGCCGTCAAATCCGGCGATCTTGCTGGCTATTCTATAGGTCCTCTTCGTCCTATCCATTTATTTGGAAATACGTTGTCTAACCGTATTGAAAGAACATAGCGAGGAGAAGTTCCATCATGTTGAAAATATAATTCATCCTCATCAAGTAGGAGATTGCCATCTCTATCCAGTTGATTTTCGAGAGCTTGTGTAATCAATGGATACGTAGTATTTTCTAGCATAACCAGATATGCTTCGCCATTTGGATTTTCATTAAAAACAATTGCCCAATTACTTGGTCCCCTAAGATGTCCGCTCATTCATTAATTTTTTCGGGATACTGGTATGTCCTTCTACAAGCAGATGTTATAATATCTGCAGTTATGTTTATTTACAATTCCATGTAAATAAAAAGTACATTCATCACTGAAACAGATATTTCTCACAAATGCATTATTATGATTAATTATGGTTGTAATGTGTTCAGCAAACACTTTCTGGCAAAATTGTCTACAGTTAGTTCTTCAGACATATTGTCATTTTACAACGATGGAATTATTGAAGTTTTGTAACTTCATGAACGTCACTCAAAGAAATTCCAGTTGTCGCAGAAATCTGGCGTAATGAAGTACGAGGATTTATACCGAAATGATCCAACACTTTCACTGCAACTTCATTTAAAAATCTCGGGTGCGTATGTTTTATATTCGCAATAGACACAGTTTGAGTAAATTTATGAAGAAGATTTAAGACATACCGAGGAGATGTGATCGTATCCGGATGTCTTTCGTTAAATGTTGTGGCAGTTTGTCGAGCGTAGTGATTTTCGGCCCCATAAATTAATGATGTATTTCCGAAGGAAGAGCACTGGAAGAAAAACTGATAGATGTATCTACTTTTTATGCTGTTACCTGTTCGTCGTTTATAGCATTAACTTTTATGTTTTATGTAACAAATTTAACCAACGAATGCAAAATGGACAGCAAACCGTACCAAAGATATACATTTTTATAAATGTCTTAATTTTTTTCATTTTTTTTTCTAATGTGAAAGCAAAAGTAAAACATCTTAAAAGGTTAAAGCACGTTTTGAACATTGGTTTTTGTTCCGACGCTCCTACAATTAAAAGCAAAGCAAATCAAAAGATTATTTTAAAATTTTCGAAAACGAGTCGATCAATTTCAAAAAACTAAGCGCAAAACATTTTGAATATAATGATTCATTAGTAGGTATAATAGATCATTGGGCAACCTGCTCCTATTTACGTTTGTTTACATCTTTGCAATCATCTAATGGTATTTTATTTCTACTAACAATAAGCGCACTTAAATATACCGCATTCTAGTTTCCGTACTATTAGGATTGACTCTACTTCTAATTTTGTTAAGCACCTGAGCATAAGCATTCTGCTGGCAAGGTTTTATCAGTAATGCCTCGGACGAAGTTTAGTTTGACGTTTATTTTGACTCAATTTCTTACTCATTGCGTCCAAATCTCTGTTAGAAGTTGTGCTTGTTTCTTGACCCCTTTTTCTATTGTCAGTTACCTCCATTTCAATAATTGAAATAATAACAACAATAATTCATATCTTCTCACCCCTAATTACAGGCGATATCAGCTGGCCGTGAGTTATTATTACGTCTGCGGTTGCAGATCGACTTAACATGTTGCCTTTCCACATTTACCATGGAAATTGGAAAATTACAGAAAGCCAAATTCAGAAAGAATATATCGGGATTCGAACTCAGTACCGCCGGGTTAAGAAACGCGTACACAAGGCGCTACGCCATTACTACGGTAAATTAGTAATTATTAGATATGCAACGAATATTCGGCTACTATTCGGTATTCGGTCTATTCGACCATTTTTATGCTATTCGACCCAATACTGAATATCTAGGTACTATTCGGCCGAATACTTTTAACTGAGATGTTTTGTTGTAGTCATATCATTGATAAAATAAAAATTTATTTATTTTATAATAATCTTATTTTCCTGATATTTCCCGATATTTCCACTTCTAGGTCAATTACAACACTCTAATTCGAATAAAGATCAAATTTATTCGAATTAGAATGTTGTAATTGGCCTAGACGTGGAAAAAATATCAGCAAAATAAGATTACTATAAAACAAATAAATTTTTATTTATTTTATCTGATCTGGTTCGAGAATCATCCAAAGAAAGTTATACGCTTATACCGACGACGTCTTCATACTTTACCTCGGATAATGTACCAAAAAAATGTAAACAAAAATAAAAGAAGATATCAAACCACTGGAGGAGTGGCGCTTCAATAACTAACTAACCTTAAATGAAACAAAAACAGAATATATGACATAGGAAAATCAAGAAATAAATACAACAAGCAGAAACATTAGAATAAATAAACAATCGGAAATTTAAAGAAGTACCCAACACATCTAGTATTGCTATTAGAAAATACCATGAACTGGGATAAACATGTGCAGAAACTGACAGAGCAGAATGCTTGCAGGATTAAATAAAACTAAAAATACAATTGGTATCTTCTTCTCATAAAAGTCTGCTATACCATGCGCTATTCCCTGCAAAATAGCCGCCTAATAACCACAATAACAAAACCATATGTAAAAGAACTAAATATACAAGAGAAATAAAAAAATCGTAATAAAATATTATTCTTACAGAATTTTTTTTTTTGGTGAGGTGAAATCCGTTATGGACGCTGTATGCTTGGTTCGATCACATGACAGCAGTGTGGGACTCCCGTGAGGGGTGTGCAATACACTGTTTACCCACCAAAACACCTCTTTCTTCTCTTACGTGCCGCCGGAACCGCCTCTGTGGCATAACCTCAGCTGGAACGCTTAGCCTCTATGCTTCCTGGTCTTAGATGTTCAGTGGCTACGGTTGATTCTCTAACCGCTTCATATCTCTTTCTACCCTTTCCCTATCTCTCATTGCTCCAGCAATGAAGGTATGGAGTGTGCTCCAGGTCGTCTCTGACTCCAACATCCTGTTTACTATGTTGTCAGGTGTTAGCCTCTCTCCAAATTCTATTAACAACTTGGTCCTATCCCGCTCCCACCTACTGCATATACAAATTGCGTACTCAGGCGTGTCAGTGGATCCGCAATACACACACTTGTCGTCCATTGTTAGCCTAAAACGCTTTGTGTAAATACGGAAGTGCCCATGTCCAGTGAAAAACTGTGTCAGGAAATAGTCCAACTTCCTGTGCTTACATTGGGTCCACGGCGTCAGGTGCGGGATGAGTTTCTTTGTCCATACTGCTGATTCTGTCTGTTCGTTCCAGCAGCGTTGCCATTTGTTTATCGTGGTCCGTTTTATTTCCTGCCTGTCTGGATTTTGCTGCAGTTCCTTCAGCCTGAATATACAGAAAATTAGAAATAATGAAATCAAGATAAACACATACATACATCTTATTTTTCTGATATTTTTTCCACTTCTAAGTCAATTACAACACTCTAATTCGAATACATTTGATGTTTATTCGACTTAGAGTGTTGTAATACACCTAGAAGTGGAAAGCATATCAGGAAAACAAGTACAAAAAGGTCATAAAAGTACATATACCTACTAATTTTATAATAATATATTTTTCTGGTAATCATTAAAGTAGTATAAGTACATAAACACCTTCCGTATTATAAAAATTTGCATAAAACGATCAAATAAATGTCTATGCACTTGAATTACGCAATGAAAATTTAGAAGTGGAAAATTATGTTTCAGAAAGACTAATTTCTCTACATTTTCAGGTAGTAGTTAACTAATTTTTTTCTCGTTCATGCGCCAGCCGAATACTTTTGCCTAATATTCGGCTATTCGGCGATGAAGTCCGCAGAATATTCGGTATTCGGCCGAATATACTATTCGTTGCAAGGCTAGTAATTATCGAGTTATCTCTCAAGGATGCATATAATTACTTAAGTATACAAGTTTGGTAAAAATAATGAAAGCAGCATTAAATAGATTCAATTTCAATTACAGCAGTAGTTTTAAAAAGCTTACCTGATTCACATCCTATATTGCGAAAAATCGTAAGAAATATCTAATAGAATGGTGGATATAAGGAGAATACTAGCCTTCTTGTAGTAGAGATTCCTTGTCTTATTTTTTCTTGTTTTTCTGTGTACGGTATTGTAATTTCTAATACTGCTCTGTATTATATTATACTTGAAATTGATAGTTATACAAGAAACTCAACCGCGATGTGTTGTATCTGGTAGCTCTACATTGTACCTGGTGCAATCTTTTTCTGTTGTAAGCAAATTTAGGAAGAAAAAGTATTTATAGAAACATAGCTTTCTAGTATCCATATTTTCATAATATCGTGATAATGCAGAATACAAAATTATTTGTTAGAATGCTTCGTTGGCTTCTACTCAACCTGAACGAAATTAAATTATCAAATGACGTCATTGGGAACTAAACACGAGTTTAAAATTATGATCTAGATCGAAAGCAGACTTACGAAGAATAATATATACACAGTATAATATAATGTTACGGAAATTTAATGCATTACCTTAGAATATCTATTAAAGAGTAACGATGTAATGTAGCGTTGCATGTATGTATAGGTACTATATTAATTTTTAATTTATATATTTACAATTTTATAAATACAAATAATATCTTAATGTACTGTTTAGATATGGAAAGTATATTCGTTAGTTTTATTAAAACTTCCACACTTACTTAACTCAAAGAGTGAAAGATTATTATCAATGAGTAATATTGTTATTTATATTTATAACAAACATTTCTTACAGAAGAATACGGACTAACTATCGCAATCCTGAAACAAGTTTTATGTTTGTAACTTTAATTAGTTTTTCGTAGAAATATGATGTCCGTACTATACCGTAGATAGTTCTAAGTTATCTTTATTGTGCTCTGGCAAGGAGAGTTTTTTGAAGGTGGTAACAGGTTGACCCATTTTTCACAAGTGCTCGTTCGCGTTTCCGTTCTGTTATTAGTTTATCCTTCGTTATATCTTCCTATAGTATCAAACGAATGAAGTATGACAAATTTTACCTCAAATAAAACAAGTTTCTGTCGAAAATGACGGCGTGTGTATGTATTACTAAGCGTAAATGTCTTTTGAACAAGCACATAACAATAGATTTACAAAAAAAGAAAATAAAATACATATATACCTGATAATATGCGTCATTGTGAAATGAAATGAAATGTCTTATTTCAAAAAGCTAAGAGAATCGTAAATTGACTTAAATCTTTTTGTTTTCAGGCACTATACCGATTGTAGTGATCGGAATCCAATTCACCGGGAGTTTTCGGGTTGTTTGATTGCGTTTTTGTGTCCAATCAACCCTTTTCAAGCTTAGCGAAGTGTAGGGGGTAGTAGGAGCAGAACAGTGAACCCCCGCTCTTGTGTTTACTTCGATGTTCCAGCGGCCAGTGATTGGTGGAAAACACTTATTAACATTTAACGCGATCGATTTTTGCCTATTAATATTCGAAATCTAGATAACCGAATTCGGACAATCTTTTATTAATGCATGATAGGAATATCCACAGGTATAGTAATAATCGAACAATTTCCGGATGTGCGTACTACTCGGATGAAATATAGTAGAATATATTAATAGTATATAATACGGGAAAATGGAGGAAAAGAAACAATATACGGCGCTAACTATCGACAGGGCAGCTTTTTTACTACTGCGGGTTAAGAAAGCTTTCAAGAAGAAGAAATTACAAAAGAAGGAACGGGAGAAAAAGTAAGCGGTTCATGTTTATGTGTCGTTTTTATGTAATTGGCTTGATATATTCTCATAAGCACAGGTAGTATCTTTATAACCACCATTTAATTTGTAAACACGTTATCGATGGCAAAGATGTCTGTTGGCTTTTATTTGTCGAAATTTATAATGTGTTGTTTCTTTTTAACTTCTTAGTTTATCACATCTTAAATAGTTGTTTTTGATGTAAGTATGAATAGCAATAGCATATATAGGTATATATTCATTACTTAAATAATTTTATTTCTGCTAAATATGTGTGCACAATGTATGAAGATGAAAATTAGTAATAGTTTTATATATTATAAAAGTTTTGTGTTAAAGTATTAAATAATAATTTATATTTTAGTATAACATGTTTATTGTAAATTAGGTACTTTCTAAATATTGTACGCAACTTCGTCGCAGTTTCTTGTCATCTATTTTGACGGAGCAAAAAACTTTCGTTTGTTTATAAATTGCTGGTACTTTATCGAGTCATTTTTGGAACTGGTACATAAGTATTTTAAATTAACAGTCATACCAGTAATGATTGAGACAATTCCTGACAGGCAAAATTCTATACTAAATTAAGGAGACGAACTACTAGAACTAGGTAATAGTGAGTCAAATTGCTGACGTAATGTGTATTGCTGATAGTGTAATTCCGTTGGCGTTTATTCCATTACTGTGCTTCCAAAACTACATACCTTTTCACGAGTATTGCCACAACTGTCAACTGACAATTGCCAAGTTGCTACCTAATTATGAAAACTGCCAAATTATGTAGGTAGATGCATACATAGGTAGTGAAATTAATCATAATATACAATCTAAACTCTATCAGTTCTAGAATTGACGTTCACGCTACTAAATAGTGCACTGTAGGTTCTGATCTGAAGTCTACACTCTTAGTTCGGGGCCTGTCAACAAACTGTGCATGAATAAGCACCTAATACAAAATTAAATCTTTATATAAGACCATTAAGTTTAAGAATTGTTATCAAAGCAACTACAGTACATCATCTAACATAATTTCTTACATCCGATATCCAGAATTTATGTCAAATTACATTGACAGCACTATTTTTCCTTTGATTGTATTTAGCTTACAGGATTGTTGCAATATCAGAAAAAGCTAGTCGACACCTACTCACCCGGCTAGTAGTAGGATATTTAGTTGTCGGACATTTCAGATTAAAATTAATAGATGCTATAAATTTTTGCGGATTAAGTAAATATTAATCTATTTGAATATCTACAGTAAAGCATTTATATTTTAGTGAAATAATTCCATTTCAAAAGCAGTATATATTTCAATTACTTCTACAAGTTATTTGTAAATTAGGTTAATCTGCTTGAGGCGTTAAAATGTTTCATGTTTGCTAAGGTGTTCTACATTTTGATATCCCGCAGTAAGTTTTCACTTTGATTTTGTGAGCGATGAGTTAGTTCCAGCACTTTTAATTATACTATTAAAAATACGTAAGATTGACGCCGGTATTCTTCTTCTCACAAATTAGGATGGACATCTTACTGTCCAGGCACTTGAGCTAGATGCTTATTGTATCAACTCATCAGATCCTCGCTTCCACTCAAGCATCCTAGTGTTCTCTATGAAGCCCAGTATACTGCCCAGTGGAAGTTTGAGAACTTTGAGGGCTCAAGTAAGTCCTCTCCGAAATATTTCTGCCTGAGTGCCTTCAGTTTCTCACATAAGCCGATTACATGTAGAGTCTCTCGCACCTCGAATTTCCTGCACCACGGTTTGCGTACTCGACCTGGATTGTATAGATGCTTCTTCAGGGGGCAATGTCCAGTTACCAGACCAGTAATAATCTTCCTTCCTGGCTAGTTCGTCAGCTATTCTATTCCTCTTAACATCCCCATGTCCTGGCAGCCAAACCAAGGAAACCTTTTTATCCTGTGCCTGAATATTAAGGGATCGTTTACATTCCCCAACTAGTTTCGACCTAGTGATAGGGTTCACAATTGCTCTGATAGCAGCCTGGCTATCAGAGCAATGGAACTGATTACTTTCTGGCGATTGACGTTTGCTTCGGCGGCAATTTTTGGTGCTGTTTTGCGGCGATTTTCTTCTAGTGATTAAAACGATGTTACGATCTTCTGTCGAGGTTGTAATTTTAGGATGTTCTGACTGTATTCTGTTTAAAACACTGTCAGTACTTTTAATTTTTTAAATATTGTAGTCTACTGTTCTCCGCCATAGTTTAAGTAGTTTCGCAATCTCGCGATTATTCTTACCGGTTTTTTGGTAACTAAATATCAGAGAATGGGTTTCTGTCAATAACTCTTTCGTTTTCGGCATAATTTCAAGTTTACGACTTTTATACTCTTTAATACACACACTTCGATGTTAAAGCTCTTAGTGGTAAAACTAAACTAATATTTCTTCGCTTTAGGGGAACAATAATATTGATAAACTGGTCATATTTTATTATTTGTATTATCTGCGATAGAAGAGGTAATTAAATCACCGAGGTTTGGTAAAGCATGCGGGGAAGACCGCATAGAAGGTGAAGTGATTAGGTTTATGGGGCCAATAGGAATACAATGGGCAGTGGACATATTTAATAGAACATGGAAAGAAGAACCAATACCAAAGGATTGGGAGAATAACATAATAGTTCCTATATATAAAAAAGGAGAATATACAAGCTATGACAATTATAGAGCAATCTGTCTCTCCTCAGTGGTATTCAAAATGTACACAAAGATATTGGGGCAGAGACTTTTACAATAAATCGACCACAATTAGCAGAGGAGTCAGCAGCCTACAGGGAAGGAAAGCAAGCAACAGACAATATCCACATCTTAAGATCTATATCGGAAAGGGCAATAGGAAACGGAATGGAAATGTTTATAACCTTTATAGATCTAAAGGCAGTTTTCGATGCAATAAATAGAGCTAACCTGTGGAACTGCCTCAAAAAGCTACAAGTACCTGAAAAACTAATTAGGGCAATAAGAACTGCTTCCTGCTTTTGAAATGGCAGCAGGAATAAAACAAGGAGATAGTTTAAGTCCACTTCTATTTATATCGTTCATGGACAAAATACTAAGAAGTACAAGGAAAAGAACACAGCATCTACAGACAGAAATAGCATACCCAAAGTCAATAAAGATGGACAATTTATTATACGCAGACGACATTGTCCTAATTGCGGATTCACATGCAAAAATGAAGGGACTAGTAAGAGTATGGAAAGAAGAGATAGAAAAGATGGGAATGATTATCAACGCGAAGAAAACAAAAACGATGATAATAAATAACAAACATACCGATAAGAGAAGAGATATAGAAATAAACGGAGACACGGTTGAAGTAGTAACGGCATTTAATTATCTGGGTTCAGTTATAACAGGAGACGGCAAAATAGAAGCAGACGTAGCACATAGGATAAAGATGACAAAAAATATCTATTATGCAATTAACAAAACAATATTAAGCAAAAAAGGAATAGACAAACAAGTTATCGAGGGAAAGACTAGACATGACAGAATACCAAACGTAAATATAAGACTCTCACTGAAGCAAGAGCGAATAGGGAAATATATCGAAAGGAAGAAATTAAGATGGTTCGGACATTTAGTAAGAAAGGAAGAAAATACAATATTAAAAAAAAAATACAGAATCATCGAGAATACAGAGGAAGAAAAGAGGACGTCCCAGGAAAAAGTGGATACAGGGGATCGAAGAGATTGGGAACGTTAGAGGCATGACTATGACCGAGATGAGAAAACTAGCAAGGGACCGCAAGGCATGGAAGGACTGGACCTCCGATCCGACACTCTGAAAAAGGGTAGAAGGGATAAGAGAAGAAGAAGTATTACCCGCAATTACCTGCAACGACAGCATGCACAATTCAGAGAAATGATTCATTACTTCGCTGAACTACCTTAATTCATAAAAGGATCTCCATCCCGTTTATGGATTAAAATATTTGTTTTTAGTTTGGGTTAGAAGTATACGTGAATTATCCTTAATGATACTTCTATTGTGGATGCACTTGTACCAGGAAATAATATATTATTATTAAGCTATACTCAATTATACAGGTGCTCAAATAATTATGGTGTATGTATACCCTCTTAATTATATTTAGTGTATCAATAAGTTAGAAATTGCATTCGTATGAATACGTTGTTAAAACCCTTCATTGTAGCTTCGGTAAAGATGTATACGCTTTGTGCGCTAGCAGAATATTTCGAGCAATTTTGTTGAAGTATAGATTTAAACTTAGCATATCTTAAAGACGGCAGATGATGGAATTTTCATAAACAATTGTGTTGCTAAATAATTCTATAATGAAATTAATTAAATTAATTATCCATTGTCTACTATTTAATCTAACGAATACCTTCCTAGATAAGTAAAATCCATTCATTCCATAAGATTTCGTTTATTCTTTGTTATTAACTTAATTTGTTAAAAAGTTATAATAATTTAAAATATATCCTATACTTTGCGACAACCTTTTGTATAAACGTAGTGTAACTTGAGGATTGTCAGGTGAAAGTTGCTTAGAGTTTATGTTGTTTTAAAAAGTGTTATTTGATAATCCAAAATTTTGGTTAAATGATTTCAATAGTTGTGAAAACTGTCCTTTTACTGTCACGCAGGTCTAATAGAATTTTTTAAGACAGACTACACAATTTCGTGACAAAAAATACAGCGATACGCTATGTAATATTGTTCCTGAATTTCTAAAATTTCGTACACGTAAATACGTACAAAAATAGCATTACCGCGTGAAAGCAGAAATCAGAAATGGATAGCTCCATGATAACGCAGTTTCGTCTTTTTCATCGTGACACAAAGTTAATTAGTTAATCTATAAAATCCTAATGATAATAATGTTTTGCGGAAGCGTTCTTTTATTGCCTCTGTCTGTTGGTACATAATATACATTGTATGTATGTATGTAGTAACAATATACATACAGGGTGTCCGCGATATACAAAGCATCCTTTTAAGGGATGATAGCTACAACGATTTAGAAACAAAAACATATAATACACCTTGGGTCTATCTGTAAGCGTAAACCAGAAAAAAAATTATTTCTAAAAAACTTTATTTGGTCAAACTGTACAAGAAAACTCATCCATATTGCTTCTTAAATAACCAAAAAACCATATCCAAAATTTAGGGTTGAAAATAACTGAAAACAACGATGAAAACGAATTATTTCATACTTTGAAATTGAAGCGTGGTGTCATTTGTCTGCCAACACACTGTACCCGTATGCAGTTAGAACGGCAGATGTATGCCAAGCATCATCTGTTTATACGACCTTGAACTTGAATCGTACCAAGTCAATGGCCATATGTTTTAAAATAAAGGTACCTTTGCGGTTTTTTTAATAATGTTATGACAATAAAATCGATGTTATGTTGAAGTTAGAGTGGAAAGGGCGTATTTAATAGTAGCTTTCGATCGGTAAATGAAAATTTAAGTTGAGAGAAAGTCGCATTGAACGGAAACAATGTAATTATTGCAATTATGTTATGGCGCTTTAAGCTCTTTCGTAAAGGCTACTACAAAATTGAGTTCTTTTCTTTTATTTGTGATAAATTGGTGGTCCTAAAAAGGACTTTTTTGAGAGACAGGAGAAAATGTATTATAGGAAAGGCTCGATGTGTTGCAACACACGCTTGCAATCGTCGCGTAAATCTTGCACGGATCAGCTGTCGGTGTACAGTATGCATCGAAGTTTGTGACATGAGAAATAAGATAGACCCAAGGTGTATTATATGTTTTTGGTTCTAAATCGTTGCAGCTATCATCCCTTAAAAGCATGCTTTGTATTTCACGGACACCCTGTATATCATTTACTGAAACTCCAAACGTTCGTGACTTAGCTTCTACTGTAGTTTGTAAACAATATTATCGGCAGCTTTTCATATACATTCGAGTAAATAGAGAAGGCCACGGATCAAATATTTTATTAAGCGCTTATTTGTTACATTGTGTTTAAATGCCATCTCCAGTATATTAAGTCATTCTTAGTGTTTGCTAGTGGCATTATTTACTTATTTGTTCTAACAACTGCAATTAGTAATACTCGTAGTATACTTTTGTTTTATTCTATTTTCTTCGCTAATCTTAACTTTTGTTGCGTTAATGGTGAATTACATACACTGGTGAGTGGTAAGCAAGTATCTTTGTTTATATAGACTTTTTGACAATCAGTAAAACAATTCAACAGACAGATAACAAATTGCTAGGTTTAGGTAATAATAACTTAATTTGAGTAATTATCACTCTCATATATAACCAAAAAGTATTTTTCTTCCCGTAGTTAATTCAATTTCTTGGTATTTTAAGAAATTATATGTTAAGTTTCAGTTATCAGTTTCACTTCTGATGATCACATGCTGATTGAGGCATTACAACCAGAATCTTTGTATATGAAAGCCACAACCCTACTTTAACTATAAAAATTAACAATTATTGATAACGATTCATTGTGTCTTCAATTATAATAACAATAGCAAGTATAAAATATAGCATTTAGTTTCTTAATCTATTCCTACGTAGTGTAGGTACTGTGTGTAGCCAACAAAGACCTCAATCGGGCAAGAAAATACTATATTTTTTGTACAAAACCTGGGTTAACTTGGCCAGTTTAATCCGATTGAACAAGTGTAATATCTTAATCGCCGAAGCGTTCAAAGTTCTTCGGCTTTTCTTTTTAATAGTGGAACCCTCACCAATACAGTAGTGGACTCCATATCTTCTCGACCTACTAATGTATGTATTTCCACCTTTGGACTGCTCTATCACTTGAAATTGATGATTATATACTGTTCATACAAAAACTATATCGTTCAGGGAGTGAGTGTAGGATTACGTATTATATGTAGTATATCTGCACTTGACGGTTGGAAGTCTGTTCTTTGGATCCGTATGTTTTTGATTGGGTAGTAAAATGAAGCTTCTTATCGTATAATATACATTTCTCGTCTCTCACATTTCAGTTAAAGTATAAGGGAATTGCTAGGTAACCATAACAAGAGGAAGCAATAAATTTAAATTGCCTAAGGCAATTCTTCGCGTAATATTATCAAATGATTTAGTGCAAACCACTTTGAACGTATCTCTATCCCTAGCGTCCATTTGATTTAAATAATTTTGTCGTTTGAATATGTTCCTCTATTTCGATTTCGAAACACCTCTATAATGCGAAATGTTTACTATAAACTATAGCGATATAAAGATTCTTTCAAAGCAATTATTATGAAATGCTATATTCATATTATTTTTAGTAGTAATTCTTATTTTCTTTGGAGCTGCATATCTCAAATTGTGCTAGGTTTTGGTGCAAAGTATGTATTTAAATATATAACTTAAGCTGAAGACAAAACTAAACACGTCTACAAAACATCTGCCGTGGAGTACTGCTTTCTAATTCTAATGAAATTAAACTCATGTTAC